>PPHD01011316.1:0-18915 GCA_002909625.1 Bambusicola thoracicus | reverse complement strand
TCTCCATCATATTTGAAAAGTCATGGCTGTCAAGGAAAGTCCCTGGGGACAGAAAAAAAGAAAATGTCGCTTCCATTTACAAGGAGAGGAAGAAGAACACAGGGAACTGCAGGCCGGTGAGCCTCACCTCTGTGTCCATTGAACCAGAGCTCCTCAGCAGACATTACCCAAGGTCACATGTACATGTGCATGCGTGTGTACACACTTGAGTGATATAGACATTTTCCCACAAGCAGGAGCATTCATGTGTGGGCAACACAGCAGCACAAGTGGTGGGAAGAAGCCCTGTCTAATTTTTAAGTTATATTTAGTGCTACTAACTGCCCTGGCAAAATATATATATATCACATGCAAAGCCAGTTTAACTGCTTCCTATTTATTGCTTTCTGAGGCAAAAACTGATGTGTATTACTGAATCTAATTGTAAAAGTTATAACAAACATCTGCAAGTTTTTCTTGTCATAATTTAAAATACTCCAAAGCAGCATAAGATTTCTTTTTGGCTTCTTATTTAGTTTTACACATGACTATAGTGTATATATATATATATATGAAAAAGAACAATTTTAATTTGGAATAAAATATGACTCAGTAATGTTGTGATGAATGGTATAAAGTTAATGTTTAAAAGAAATATAAAACTATTATGATTGTCAAAGCAATATACAGCTTTAGCTTTACTCTACACTGATATAAAATTATAGAATCATAGAGCCCTAGAATCATAGAATCATAGAATCAAAGAATCATAGAATGGCTTTGGTTGGAAGGGACCTCAAGGATCATCAAGCTCCAACCCGCTGCCGCATGCAGGGCTGTCGATCTTCATATCTAATACTAGACCAGGCTGCCCAGGGTCCCATCCAACCTGGTCTTGAATGCCTCCAGAGATGGGGCATCCACAGTCTCCCTGGGCAGCCTATTCCTCACCACTCTCTGTGTAAAGAGAAGTTCTGTAAAGAACTTCCCCCTGACATCCAATCTAAACCTTCCCTCCTTCAGCTTAAAACCATTCCCCCCGTCCTGTCACTGACAACCCAAGTAAAAAGTTGATTCGCCTTCTTTTTATAATCCCCTTTTAAATACTGGAAGGCTGCAATGAGGTTTCCTCGCAGCCTTCACTTCTCCAGGCTGAATGAGCCCAGCTCCCTCCGCCTGCCTTTGTAGGAGAGGTAAAGAAATCAAAGCAGGCAAAATGAAATGGGTAACAGAGCTCCATAATGGGAAAAAATACTGTGAAAAGGGAGTGCTAAGGTTCCCCTGGTTGACCATAACACTTACTTAGGTAAGCAATGTTGTATTTAACCCTCCAATATTTTTCTTAACATTTTTCCAAACTACTTACAAATACTTATATCACTAGCCAAGTTTTAATCCCTCACCCTGTCATCAACAAAAAAATGAAAAAGCACTGTTTGTAGACAATAATCAAGCCATTGTTTTCAGACAAGGTGGGCCACTGCCCATGAAACGGAAATTCACCTGTAATTATTTTCAAACTTTTTCTGGCCTTTTCCTGATCTCATACAAAACCATCTTTAATGAGAAGTTTATTTTGCTTAATAATATTGTGTTGAGTCTAGTCATAATGAGTAAGAAGTGAACATGTGGAGCCACATTTGTTCAGAACTTGGAGACACCCTCCTTTGAAAATAGAAGGTTGTTTTCACCTCTTCAGATTCTGGAAAGAGAGGAAATGTTTCTGAGTGGAAATTTTTGGACACTTTCGTCCTTTGTTGGAAAGTTATATTTTTATGGAATTGAGCCAATCTCAACAAAGCTGTCCTCGGGAAGTATTTCTCAGGTCTAGCAAGGAAATTCTGGTCAAAACACAGCTGAACTCTTCCCCCCTCTCCTCTATTTGATAGATCACACTCTGGTTTCCTCTCTCATGGATGCTCTCAGACAAGTGCTCAGGATAAGCTTTTGCAATGCTTTCATCTTTCTGATAAGGGCATTAGTCACCACTATGTTCTCTAGTACAGGATAACTCTTTCCCCACTGATCGCTTCCTTGGTTTTCCGTTTAAAAAGAAATACAACTTCAAATTTTCTTTTCCATTCACCATAAAACAAGAAAAATTTTGTAGGATGACAAACCTTTTACTGTCTGGCACTAATCTGTGCAAATGTTTCTCACTTCATAATGGGCCTAGCACTTTAAAAAAATAATAATTTTCTCCAAAAGAAGGTTTCCTGGAAAAGCACTGTAGAGTCACCCATTTAAGCATTAATGTTTAGATAGAGACTGTAAAGTTAATGAAACATTGCAATTAAAACATAATGCCATGCTGATCAGTTGTCTCTTACTGAAATGCTCCAGATAGCTGCTGGTTGTTGATGAACATCTCACAATCTCTCCCTCCCCAGAATATAACACATTTAGTTGTTGACTGGATTCAGAAGACAGTAGGCAAGTAGGCAAGCAATGCTTTTACTCTTCTGTACAGACTTGCATTTCACATGCTTCTCTTTACCATCAATAAATACTACAAGCACCTGGAGTTTTTCTGTCCAAAAGGGAACTGCCCTATTTAGGAGGCCTCCAGGATCCACTGGCTTATCTCAGCTTTCCCCTCCCTTTCCTGGCTCCAAGAGTGGAAGGGAGCAGGAAACATGCAGGTTGCAAAGCCAGGTTCACCCCTCTCCTATGAGGAGTTGCACTGTGAACAGAAGCGCTGAAGATCCAAGTCCAGAGATACACATTGTTCATGCCAGTCTTGTAAGCTGTCAGGGATTTTTGACAAGAAAGAGACTATGAATGCCATGCAAAAAAAAAAAGCCTGAAATAGTTTTATTAGGGATAGCTGGCTGAGACAGCATGCCAGGACAGGACAGCATACTCCCAGGCCCAACAGGCTCTGAAAAGAAGTGCTTTGGACGAAATCACATTGAACTACCTGAATGGCGGTCTTTACATTACCATAGAAAATGATGTATAAAACAGCATGTGTAAGTTGTCCTGGGGATGGAAACATCCTTTCTTACATAGACTTATGAATGATACAGCAACTGACCAGCCAGCTGTTTATACCAAGCCCATTTTAGCACACAGTACATACACAGCACTGGGCACTGATGTGCCCAGTGGCTGGGCCCATTCTGAACCAACCAGTCACCATGAAGCCAGCCTGGTAATGTTTGTTTGATGGAAAATGGAAGCTGCCTGTGTGGATGGAAGTGATCCCATATGTATGAGAAACTTGGGAATACAAATCTTAAAAGCACCCATCTATGGGATGCTGTTGTCTCTGGGGCTGCCACCATAGAACATCTGCAATTTTACAGTGTCAGCAGTGGAAGGCTGCTGGAAGTCAGAGATCACAGCAGCATCGCAATGTGCAAGAGGATCATCCCAGCCAATCCAAGCTGTAAGAAAATTTGTAGCATCTCTTGTGCACATCTCTTCAGACACGTAGCATGGGACACTAGAAGTGAAACTTGCTGAGGCCTGGTAGCAATGTTCCTGACCTCAAATGCCAGTGCAGTACCATAGTGCTGCTGGGGAGAGCTGCTTGGCAACTATTCCAAGGATCTGGAGAAGGCAGATGGCTCCCAGCTCTGGGTGGAAGAGCCACCACACCATGTTCCCATTGTGCCTGCTGCTCCTCACTGCCCTTTCCTCCACTGGAGCTCTATGCAGGCACAAAATCCTCAGAAACTTGGAGGACACTTGTTGTCACAGCCAGATGTCACCCCTCAGCTCACTGCCTCCTGGAGTGCCACAATTGCTCTTGGCATTGGTGTCAGTATGCACCACTGCAGATGTCAGAGGAAACCTAGAAATCTCTCTTTTCAGGTGGGGACATCTGGGAAGGAAGATACAGGAAGGGGTATTGCTTTGTGAGCTTGTTTGTCAGGTACTGCCAGCAGATGTAAGTTGATAGACGGTGCTGTATGGAAAAGCATTTTAGCATCTGTAAGTTGTTCACTGGCTAGTGGCAGTGGACAGGCCTCGCAAAAACCTGGCCTGGCTCTTACTTCCATCCATGCTGTAGCTCTCCCATCTTTTTTTATGTCTGCGCTACTCCATTAGCTATTGCTAATTATATTGTCCTGGTGCCCAGAGACCTCTGTGGGAAGCAGGTTTTGTGGTGCAGAAGCTAAGAAAAACACAGACTTTTATGTGATAGGTTTCCTTTCTAGTACAACAAAATAAGATGAGAAGCAAAGTATCAGTGGTGTGGTATTTTCCATGTGTAGAGGGAAAAATAGCAAGGGAGCAGAGTCAAGGATGGAACAAAGGGGACAACAAGAGGAGTAAGGATGTGATCAAGTAAGGGGGCTGTATAGAAAAAGGAGGAAAGAAAACTTAGAATAAAGTAAGAATGGCAGCAGAAAGGCAGTCTGGGATGGAGAAAAAACAGTGAAAGCACACTGTGAGGTCAGGCAGACAAGACCTGTGTGGGCTGTGGTGAAAGCAAGCAGTATGCTGAGGCCCAGCTGTGCGAACAGCCCGGCACCACGGCTGTTGGGGTAGGAGGGCTACAGCTGTGCTGGGGTCTCCGTTTGCACTGGGTGCTGCCCCGGACCATCGTTTGGCCAGCACATCCATGGGGACACCTCAGGCTGGGCATGCCCTTCACATTTCCTCTTTCCAGCACTTTCCCCCACTTTTAATTAATTTGCCTTTTACTACAGTCACCTTTTTGCATTCAGTCCTGTTCCTATCTCCCCTTTCCCTGGTCTTTCATTTCTCAGCCTTTTTTTCCCTTACTTTTTCCCCTCTCCCCAGCAGCAGAGTTGCCCAACAGAGTTTTGATTACTTTTTCAGAATATTTTTCCCCCCAGAAGCTGCCAGCTCAGTTCTGACCAGGAAAGCTGGGCCACAAAGACCTTAAGGAAACAATCCAAAAGTCACTCTCCCAACAGTAGGGTAAAAATAGGTGGTGTGATTTATATGGCAGATGAACCCTCTCCACCCGGAGTACACATAGTGCCCCAGTGCTCAGCACTTTGTCCCTGCAAGTGCTGAGCCAATGGCACTCATTTTTCTCATTACAAAACATTGCCAAAAGATTTGGAGGAAAATGTCAATTTAGATTTATAAGACGTATTTCTGTCAGAGACAGCCAAGTGTGTTTCAGATAATAACAACATGAGGGGCCTCCAGCATTTTTGACACTTTCCAGTGAGGAGAACAGATTTTCCAGCTGCTGGGAACAGCTGGGAGAATCCAGCACGTCATCCTCCTTTGGGATGCAGCAACCCCCACAACACACACCCACCAGATAACCACACAAGTCCCTGCATGGAAGGAGCTTCCAGGGCTGATGCAAGAGTCTCCAGGAGCATCACAGCAACAGGTGACATCTGTAGGCGAGCACCACACATTTGTCAAATCCTATCTTGCTGAACTGAATGGGCACAAAAACCACAGGAATCCATCAGTCTGTCCTCGTGGAGCCCCCTTGAAAATCAGCTGGATGAGACTTGCTAAAGGATGCAGTGAGAAAACCTCACTGGGTGGTCACTGTGCTCTGACATAAGACATAAGGGGCCACAGAGGTTTGCAGCAAGGGCCATACATTTGCTGGGAGATGTTTGTCACCTTCTGGTCTCCAGAATAAGCTGGAACAATTACATGGGGGAGCTGCATAAGTACACAGAAAAAATAATTATGTGTTCTGAAACCACATCAGGCTGGGGAGATAGGGCTTCTTTCCCAGGCAGGATATGGGTACAGAGCTGGAAGAAGCTTTGATTCAAAACCACGTGTCCATCTTTGAATTACACTGATTGGGTACAAAAGCCCCTTTCCACAAGAGGAAGAATTTCTGCTGTGAGCCCTGTATGGGCTGTTTTGCAATACTGGCCACCGAAATCCTCTACCATGGCAGAGCCAGCACTTTGAGATTGTCAAATCCCAGGAATCTTCTGCCAAGGGGAAGAGGCAACTGTGGTCTACCTCCTGTCCAATCCTTCTCCTCCTGCTTTAGGAATCCAACTTAGCTGTGACTTAGATGTCCCAAAAATGAATATTTTCTTCTCTGTCTATGGACAGAGCTGTGTACCTACAAAGGATGAATCAGAGCATCTCAGTTGCCTGAAGTGCTTTGGTTTTTGGAAATCTTCCTAAAATTTCTGAAATCATAATGCTTTCTATAACTACATGATCTATGACTTATAGGGGTAGAAATATGAGTCACTTGGTATTGATGAAATAAAATGAAAATTTTAGGATTTATCTCTAAATAACCTAGAATAGCAACCTCTCTATCTTTTAGAGGGTTTTGAATGTACAGTATTACCAAAAGATAGTATAATTTGTAAGCAGAAATTATTTCTGTCCTCTCAGATATTAATGCTGTCATGTAAGCAGCAAGATACTGCCCAGAGTAAAGCATTTCATAGAGAAGAGTGTTATCACATCATAAACCAGAATTGTGAGAACTCTAATAAAATAAAATTCCTTTGCTTCATAACCCAAAAGCCTACAATTGGAGACTAGGAAGACTATGAGAGGTGCACTGTATTATGATACTTGAAAAGTTTTTCATAGCCATGCCTTCTCTCATCTATCTCTTGAATAGCTGCATAACAACCCACTTGTTTCAGCATTTTTGGAACAACAGCAATAATTTAAAAAGAATTTTTTTTCAACTCCCTGGACTCTGACATTGTCTGGTTATTACTAGGAAAAAAATGATGACTTCTAGAAAAATGCAGCTATGCAGACTAATTGTTTTTCCATTTGCTTCTCTTCTGGCTAGCACAGTGGCACCCGGACGTGGCTGAGACTGCAAGCACCAGAGCGGGATAAAGCTTTCAAGTCCGTTAAAACAAAACCCTTTCATGACCTTCACTAATTATGTCTGTTTGGTTCCATGTTACATGTTGATCATAAATTTTCACGTTACCATCTCCCTTTCAAACACTGTCTTTCACAGATGAGAATTATCATGTTGCAGTATATATCATAAAAAGCACATAAACCTTATAAACTAGCATCCAAACAAGCACTAAGAGACTTCTAATGATGACACCTGAAATGTTTTTTAAAACTAGCATAGTCAATTATATATGTAATACAATTTAGTGTTGCTGACTGACTTCATTTTTATGCACTGCATATATTAATAGTATGAATTTAAAGAAATTTAACTTTCAGAGACTGTCTTTTGTGAATCATCAATCCTGAATTTCTTTCTTTTACCAGAAATAGACATCAGGTCAGTCTAACAGACAGACTAGGTGTCTGTGGGTGAGTACAGCAGAGCAGGGTATGTCTGAATTTAAAGCCTGAAAGCCATTCATCAAATATTCCTAGTCTCATTACTGATGGGAAACGTTATTTCTTTGGTATTTATGCAGTCATTCTGCATGACAAATAAATAAATAAATAAATAAATAATCCATAATTGCCTTTTCATAAGCTGAAATCCCTAAACGAAATACCAAATACTGGCTGAATTTTGAAACTGAAGAAACAGTAAAAAAAGTAATCCTTTGGTAGCTCACCAGGTCAAAAGCATAAAAGTCATTAGTGACCCAAAGTAATTCATTTCCAGGCACCATTACATGGTCTCTTGGTGCAGTTCTCCAGGTTAGCTGACTGAAGGACGAGTGTTCACTGTGAACCAGTGCTTATAGGATAGAATTGTTAGAGAATATTAAAGAACAGCAAAGTTATGGCTTTTGAATTTCTTCTCATAAGCACAGCTTTGCAATGTACATTATTCAAATATGACAGCAAAACTCAGCACATCAAATTGATCTGATCTTGATATTGCCTGTTAACTAGTTTTCAGCAGAAAAATAAGGTTTGCAAGGAAGACGTGTTCCATGGGAAAAGTAATAGAAGTAACTGGGACCCTTGGACTTTTACCAGTTCCCTATCCATTAAAAAAAGGATCTACAGAAAAAAAAAAAAAGTAAAAACAGAAAGATAAGGATGACAAAATTGTTTCTACAGAAAATAAACAACGTAATGTAAGAGAAGCCAGTTTCGAGGAGATTGGGCTCGTTGGACAAACAGGCTCCTCAGGAGGTCTCTGTCTAAGCCCCACTGTAAAAGCAGGTCAGGTTGAAGAGGGCTTGCTTCAGTCCTGCATGATGCAGGTCTGACCAGATGGCATTTGGAAGGCATCTAGCTCTGGAACAGTCACTGTTTCATACAACACAGCTTGATAGCTATTCAAATTACCTAATGCAGTTTTAAAGTAAAGAATGGTTTTTTTTTTTCATAGAACTTATAAAATAAAATTTTGCAATGGTGTACTGGGGAAGCCTATAGCACAAACAGATTTAATAATTAGTCACAATTAATAGAAGAAAGGTCATTCAGTCATAAATAGATGCAAGACAATAAAGTCATCATTATAATGTGAAACCATACTTTATTTTAGTATATGTCTTAATGTGCCAGCAAAACCAGCCACACAAGTGACAGCCAAACATCAACCTTAGGGTGTGAACAAAAGAAAAGCATTGATGTAAAGAACTGCTGGCATTAAATAAAACAAACAACAACAACAAAAAAGTGTCAAATTCAAATGTCTACAATATCAGCTGTTCTGACCTCCACTTTCAAGGCAGAGAAGCAAGAGTGCAAGAGTTAACAGTATTACCAGTATTACCATGCCAGGTTGTTTTTTTTTGTTGTTTGTTTTTTTGCTTGGTTACTTTTTGCAGACAATCTCTCCCTTTATGAGACAGCCTCAGCTATTATACCTGAGGGAAAGTCCATTTTATCTCATCTAATTATTACAGAACTTGCATTAACTCACATTAGCTCATGCAAAAGCTGTAACAAATATATGTCTATATTTAAGGGTTTGGTATGCTCACAAAAGTATTGTTTATAATGTCTACCTATAAAACTGCAATAACCTGCCAAGGAAAATTTAGAAATATTCTCATCTGAGACATCTCCATTGAGGTAATGAAATGGAGAAAGCCTTTGAAATGAATTAGAAGTTTCAGGGAGACTGAAGTGACCAACACCCCCCACAGACACACACCCCAGCAGCCAAATAGGTCTTTCATATCCCTTACTATTGTTTTCCTGCTCTTGTCACAGAATCACTCTGAGCATTGACTCAGTCTGGTTGTACTGCTGAGAGAAAAGACTGCTATATACAGCATGCCAAAGTTCAACATTTTCAATTTTCTGAAAATTTGAGCACTTTCAGTTCGTGTCGAACTTGGTTTTGTTGCAATCCAAAAATAAACAGGCTTTCAAAATTTTCCATAGAACACAGATTCTGTTGAAAAAGATTCAAAAATATCACCATCAGGAATAAGAAATAACAGTGGCTGGGATCAACTGCTGCCGAAAGACTGATTTCATCTTCTTGTTGCTATGGCCATTATAATGCAACTACAGTCTCTCATAAAAAGACTCACTACAGAAAAAGTAGTACAGTTACTTTCCTGTTCACATTCACATGCACACCTACAGTTCAGAAGGACAAAGTGAGACCTAGGATGCCGTTCTAATACTGAACAAGAAACTGGCTGTTTTTACATGCAATTTAATGTTATCCAGTATCTGTTCATCAAAAGTCTCCTAATTAAAATAAATTTCAAGCCCTCTTTACAGAGATTCTGAGCCACCTTCTAAAGACATTTCACCAGTCTTAACAGATACAGAGGGGTCAACAAAATTATCCAATTTCCAGTAGTTGCACAGTTAACTGTGCACATGGAAATTAGTTCCATTGTGTCACCTGTGAAGCTAACAGGAATAAATACCTAGGACTGTATGAAAACATGAATTACCTTTCTGAGCACTGCATATTCATAGAACTCTAGGAAACTAAATGTTTGTAGCAACTAATTCTCACAACATGTTGACTGTAACAAAAGCTGGGAAAAATCTTTAATCCTTTAAACTGTTTGATGCCTGATCACATCCTTCTTGAATGCACCTTCTTTAAATACAGTGGGTATAAAAATATCACACAACAGAAGCAACACAGAGTTGTTTACCTTGAAAAAGAACTTTGCAAAGTTGTGAACATTATCTTCTTAGAGTTTTAGCACTTGTCTGATGACTCACTATATCTGTAAACATGGATTAATCAATTATCCTAGAGTGCATGCAAATAATGTTTTGTTTTTTTTTTCTAGGTTGCCATTAAACATAGCATGTAAAGGTCACTATGGCCCTTGAAAAAACATTCAGAGATCTGCCTGGGCCTGTGGAATATCAACAGCATCACGTAATCATGTAAGAGTTAAACTCTGCCTTCTAGAATAAACACTTCTAAAAACTTTTCTTTTTTGAGTGTAAGCAAAGTTTCCTATGTTTCTTCATTTCTATAAACATCAATGGCAGCTATAAATACTCCCTCCTGGCAACTCGTGATTCAGATGCACTACTCATCCAAATATTCGCTTGAATATTTACCAGGCTTAACAGTCAGGTAAGAAGCTGAACACACTGCTCTTATCTACTACATTGAGAAAACAGAAGTGAAAGAGTCAGGATTTGCTCTTAGACATAAACACAGGAGGAAATAATTGTCTTTGTACTTTGTTTCTTCTAAAAACTGAAAAATTATTTACTCATAAAAAAAGAAAGCACCATTTGGGGATGTATGGCAACCTCATCTATGCTGAGGTTCAAACCAAAAAGGATCTGTGATCAGGAATAGGCTACAAGAGAGGCACTTGGAAACATGGCCAAAGTCTGCAAGGACGGTGTCAGGTAGGTCACAGCTCACCTCAAGCTGATACTTGTAAGGGATGCCAAGGGCCATGAGAAGAGTTTCTACAACATAAACAGTAAAAAGCTTAACACAAAAATGTGTGCCCATTGCTAAGCAGGATAGTTGATTAGATTGGAATAAGATACCTGTATCTTATCTCACATCCCACCAGGAAATTCTCATAGGCCCTTGAGTTTTGGAAGAGGGTTCAATGAGGAAATCTAGCAGTACGGCAAGAGGGCCAAGTTAGGGATTCTCGACAAATCTTGGTCCATACAAATCCAAGGGATATGCCAGATACACCAGAGCTGAGAATGCTGGTTGGTATATTTGCAAGGTCATTCTCTGTCAGCTTTGATACATCTTGGAGATCAGGGAAAGAGCAGGCAACTGTAAAGGTGAGTGCTACTTGCAGTAAATCCACCTGCAGAATGGGCGAAGAGGAGAATGGGGATAGTATAGGTCAGACATCATCACTTCAATCCCCAGAAAGCCCTGTTAGAGGACATTTCTGGATACATCAGGGAAAACGTGATGATTGGTAACAGCACAGCCTGACCAACATGATTGTCTCCTGCAGTGAAATGCATACACTTGTGAATGGAGGGAGAGCAACAGATGTCCTCCTGTCTTAAGGGGTCCCTTCCTAGCTCAAAGGTTACTGTTGTAGGGTACCACAGTGGTCTGTCTCGGTCTTTAATATATGTATCAATGACCTGGAAGAGGAGAAAAAGTACACAGCTCATTGAGTTGATGGTGAGAAGGTACAGCCAGGCCCTTCTCAGTGGGACATGGCAGAACAAACCAGTACAGACTGAAAGAAAAGGTATTCAGATTGCATTACAGAATACATTTTTTAACCACAAAAGCAGTTTAAGAACGGGAGCAACTTGCCTTGAGCAGTTGCCTCACCTCCACCCTTGAAGGTTTTGAAGACCCAACTAGTTAAATTCATGGTCTGAATTTAGTGTTGACCTTGCTGTGAGCCAGAGAGATCTCTCAAGTTCCTTATACCTGGAGCAGTTCTGTGAGTTACTGGGCATTCAACATTGTTTATGATCAAAGAAAGAAAAAACGGTTGATTTGAACTACAAGATTTACCAGTGCTTGAAATAAGAAGGTTTCTACTGTGGTAGATAAAAGAATAAAATCAAGGTTTTATTTTCATCAAGAGACTTCTCAACTCTTTGAAAGCTAATTTTAATTATGGTTCCAGCAAACTTTATTTAAATATACTTGTAAAAAAATTGATTTTTTTTGTTAAAGCTCCAGCTGCAGAAGCAAAAAAATACACTTTACTTTGAACTGCTTAAATGAAATAGTGATAATGAATTCAGATAGAAAAGAAACATCTCTAGGCTTTGGAAAGTTAGCAAAAAGTAATATTTTGTTTTATTGCAGACAGCAATTTGATCACTTTTATTAGCAAAGTCTTCATGTCAAAATAGTGTAGAAAGATTGGGTATTCTGCCAACCAATACAGTAAATAAACAGATAGATAGATAGACAGATAGATGAAATTAAAAAGAACAAAATCAGAAATGGAAAAAATGCAAAACATTCTGCAGTGCAGACTGAACAAATTAGCCCTGGCTAGCACAAAGTTGAAGAAATGTGAATAGTTTAGTCCACTGCAAAAAATATTCCAAGTGGATCTGCCCCACTAGGCCTTGGACCAGCAGAAGTCCCACTTGTCCCATTTTTTATTTACATATGCTCTGATAGGGCACAAAGGGTCAAGGCAATTCCAGATAGGAGTACAAACTGGGGAACTCATTGAGCAGCCCTGTGGAGAAGGACTTGGTGGTCCTAGTGCACAAAAAGCTGGACATGAGCCAGCAGCCTGGAAGGCCAACTGTGTTCTGGGCTGCATCAAAAGAGGGGTGGCAGCAGGGAGAGGAAGGTCATTGCTCCCCTCTGGAGTACTGTGCCCAGGCCTGGGGCGCCCAGTACAAGAAAGAAGAGGAACTGCTGGAGCAGGTCCAGAGGAGGGCCACAAAGATTGTAAGAGAGCCAAAGCATCTCTCCTGTGAAGAAAGGTTGAAGAAGCTGGACTTGTTTATCTTGGAGAAGGCTCCAGGAGACCTCACTGCGGCCTTCTGGTACGTGGAGGAAGCTTACGAGCAGGAGGGGGACGGACTTTTTACATGGTCTGATAGTGACAGGAGAAGGGAGAATGGCTATAAACTAAAAGAGAGAGGTTTTAGGTTAGATGTTAGGACAAAATTCTTTATTCAGAGAGTGGTGAAGCATTGGAACATGTTGCCCGGAGAGGTTGTAGGTGCCCCATTCCCAGAGACATTCAAGGCCAGGTTGCACGGGGACCTGGGCAACCTGATCTAGTGATTGGAAAGCTTGTTCATGGCAGTGGGTTGGAATTAGATGATCTTTAAATTGTCCTTCAACCTAAGCCATCCTATGATTCTCTGATTCTAAGCCACAGCAGGAGGCAGAAATTGAGGTTAAATGCATAAATCCCTGGCTCCCAGCTCAGCTCCAACTAGAAAACAAATCCACTGATCTGCACCAGCCAAGGAGCCAACTGTAATCAACACACTTGCTCATGACTCCAAGGCTGACTCAGGTTGCAGATCAGAGCTGAACTATTGAAACTGACTGATATTTAAGCTGTTGCAGTCTAATTCTAGATTTTGTGTCAATTGTTTCAGCCAAAAATCCTGCAACGTTAAATGCTTTTCCCAAAACTCAGTACTCAACACTTGCTGTAATTCATTTGAAGTGTGTCACCAAGAAATATTCCCCTGTGAAAAAAGTCCTGACATTGAAGTTAAATATTTCAAGTGTTTCAACCAAACGCTGTCATCCTGACATTAAATTTGAAAAATGTTTGTCAGATTAACCTGAAACTTTTTCTAGCTTTTAGGAAATCCACTATTCTTCCAACTATAACAATAAAAAGCTTCCAGCAGTAATATCTGGTGTGTATTTTTTGAAACACCTCTATTAGCAAAGCTGCTTATCCGTCCCTACTTAAAAGTTGTGCCGATCCAAAGTAGACTTTAGATTAAACTAATCAAAATAAAACACAGTCTCATTCTTGACTGTGTATTTTTAATACAGTTTTGAATAGATTGGTTTATGTAAATTTAAAAAAAGGCTGAAAAAAAACCAGAAATATCAAACTTTCATAATTTTTTAAGCAATATGTCAACATCATAAAAAGCTGCAATGATTTTGACTTGAATTTCATCTTCTTGCACAACATATCGTAATGTTTAATTCTGTAACACTTCCTGTTAGGGTAGCTAATATAAATCACCTTTGCTTTGTTTATATTGTGCATGATCAGCATTTTTCATAGAAAATAATTCTACAAAAGGGATAGAAAACAGGTGGAATTCAGTTTATTCCTTGAAATAAAAGCAATAAAACTGCCTCATAAACAAAGATGAGTAAGAATACCTTGACCATCTCCTTGGTCTTAGGAAATCATTTTTCTTTTACATCATATCTAGTCCAAGGGAAATAAATCGAGCAGTTTTCCTTGAAGACTTTAGCGGAGACTATAGGAATAACCAAGTCCATTTGTGGCCTCTAAATCTGCAGCTTCCTTAAAATAAGATCTCTATAGAAAAAAGCATTTTCTGAAGATGCTGTCATCAGGACTTCTTTAAAGTCCTTTTTGAAATGAATTTTTAATAAAAGTCTGTTTTAAAGAAAAGAAAATCCACTCAAATCAATTTGAGCACCATAACCTTACCATTCTCACCAACTTAAAATGAGGACTATTTTCTCTTGAAAACTTGACAGTGAGAAGCAGCAGACAGCTCACTGGCTCTCCAGGAACTACAGCTCATCCCAGTTGGAGGGTTTGTTTTGCAAGAAATGAGATGTCTTTGCCATGGACAGCATGCCACAAACACATATGGGGCAATGTCTGTGTGAGAAAAGAGTGTTTTTGCCTCTGTTTTGCGAGGCAAGAACATGAAAGCAAGAATTTTGACTGGTGTGTCCAAGATCTATGGACCTTGAAATCTGAGACAGAATAGAGCAGAAACAGTATATTCATTTTTTTCCCCACAGACTGCAGAACTTGATCTTGAAAAGCAGCTCATAAAAAAAAGAAAAGCAAACAAATAAACAAACAAACAAAAAAGGAGTTCAGCCCACATATCCCATTTCCTGAAACATGGAAAGCCCATGTCCACAAAAGATATTCCTGTCATCTCTCCTGTTACCAGCCATCTCTGTGCTCACCAGGGGCTGGCCATGGACTTTATCAAGCTTGTTTTTATTTTGTTTTATTTTATTTTATTCTGTATTCTATTTTATTTTTTCTAACATTTCTGTATAAAACATGCTACTCTATAACTTTAGTTCCCTAGGAATTTACCTACTTAAGAGGCCACCAGAAAAATAACAATGGGTTTAAGGCCAAAATGGGTTATAGGCCCAGTCTGAGCACTCACTATCAGTGACGGAATTTATTTTGGGAACAGATATTACAGTGCAGTTTGGGTAGAAGTGACTGAGCACCACTGCTCATTCTGAGTGGGAGGAAGTTTTGCACATACTCACGTTGCCCGAGGAGGCTATCCTGTCTCCATTCTTGGAGGTTTGGAAGACCCTACTGGCTCAAGCTCTGAGCAACATGTTCTGACCCCTGAGGTGACAAGCTTTGAGATGGTCCAGAAGCCTCCTGTGGTCCCCTTCAACCTGAGCTGTTTTGTGACCATATGTTGTAGACATGATACTGTCTCACACATCAGTAAGCAAGCATAGTATGTCATCAAGCTTCGACAAAGACTTATTGCACATATACAGTGATATTTCACTGTAGGAGAAATTTGTTAGTATCACCACATTGACCACATGAACTGTTTCCTCAAACTTAACAACCAGTGACTTAGCAAATATTTACTCACTATAAATTCATCTTCATGAATAAGATACCAGTATCTCTGTATTTTTACAATGACAAAACAGTCCTTGTTTTACTTTGTTAACCTATGCTGTAATACTGACTGCATTACTGTTGGTCACGTAGCCATTAGTATTGTGCTGTGTGTCCATTCATTGCAACTGAAGAAAAACAAATAGCTGTACAAAGGTCAAATCCTGCTTTGCATCATACAGCAGCTGAGGTCCTAGCACTTGCTTCCATTGCCATAGCTAGCTTGATACAGAGATGTGATCTAGGAAGTGTTCCAATTCTTGGGAAAACAGTAACTGTTACATACCACACTGTATGCTGGCATGTGTATGCAGATCCCCATCAGCAGCACTGCAAGTCAGCAAGAAGAGGAATCGCAGTCTCTGGACTACTGCAGCCAGTATCTGTGTAAAATATGTGTGCTCTTGTAATCCACCCCAGCAGCCAGCACCAGAGGTATTTTTAGAAACCATGAAATACAGGCCTGAGAGTGACACTTGTGGATCCGCCATGTCAGCTCCCCCAGGCAGAAGGACAGAGGCTGCTTCTTCTCAGCCCTTCCTCCATCCATATGGTGATGATGGCTAGCCCTTATCTTTGCTAAGAGGAAACTCTAGGCCACTATGGCATGCATTCCTTTTGCATCCCTTTTCTTTGGTAGGAAATATCCCCAAGTTGTAGGCTATAGGCTTAAAGGAGACCAGACAAATCTGCAGAATTCAAAGAAACTTTATTTCAGCCTCACTGAGGCTGCCCATCATCCACCAGCAGTCACATCAGGCCACACAGGGTTGTCCTCAAGTCAAAGTTACTCAAGAGATCAAGGTACTTAACTGTTCTGGTTTGCATCATAATCCTCACTCTGCCTTCAGATCACTTTCAATAAAAATAAAGCATTGTTGATGGATACACTGTTCTCAACACTGCAGTTGCACTTACTCTGTTTCTAGAGTTTCTGATAAGATAGAAAAAATTGTTATGAAACAATTGAATTGTTTCATAAAACTCAAATCTTTCATTAAGTTCTTCATGTTATTCAGTACAGTTAGTGGATAAGTTTGTTCCTGGAGGCAAGACATGAGACATTAAAGGCTCTCCTTCCATAATATCTGTATTTCAATCAAATTATTCATACAATTAAATGTCAAACTAGCACAGCAAGTTCTGCACATTAGTAGAAGCGCAGTAAATCATCTCCTGTATCTCTGTCCTTAATCAGAGCAGGCAGTATAGAGCAATGTAAGTTATTTGGACCTTTTCAGCAATTTTTGTACTGTGTGTTTGCTGGTGCTCAGAAATCAAATGTATTAATATGTGAACAACACTGTCCCTCCTCTTTTCCTAATGCAGAATACAGAAAGAATCACAGGAGGTTGATTTTATTATAAAAAGCTTTGCTGGCTCTTAACACAAGGTAGGATCTGCTAATTAATAGACTCCATCATGAATTTGGAGACAAATAGCCATCCAGTTCTCTAGAGGTAAATCACTGAATAACTTCACAGGCTTTGAATACTCCCCAGTCCTCTCTGTAGCTTGCCATTACACAGCATCATTTTTGTTCTTCCATACTGCTGGCTGTGGTAAATAAGAGCAGATACCTGATTGTTTCCACTATCTGGGTCTGCTGCACTGCAAAGAACAGGAGGGCTGAAGCTTGCTGACGTCAATTGGCTAATGCAGATTTTAGGATCCATTATCTCCACTCTAATCAAGTAGTAGTTAATGTTTTACAGTTTTGAAGAAATGTAAACAGACCTTGGCTATACGGAGAGCATATGAACAGTGACTAAAAAAAGGAGAACCCCTGAATTTCTTTGACCTACAGGCAGAAAAGGCATGTAGGCTGTTAAGGGGCTGATGCAAGATGCCTGAATCATATGCACATTGCCAGCACACAGTTACTGTGCTATGCATAGCACTGCTGTGTGCCCACACCTTCATGGGGCACTTCTGGGGCATTTTTGTAAGCTTTTCTCTTCCCAGAAAGGACAAGAAAGAGCTCCTTCCATTCCCCTTTTAACCTGCCCATGTGCAGCAGACAAAGCAAGTGGTGGCTGCCAGGCTGTGTGGGGCTGGCCTGAGCTGACAGCAGCATTGTGGGATGGTGGGCAAGGTCCGGGCATCAGAACCAGCACAGCCATTGCCTACTGCAGATATCACACATGAGTAACCTGGCCTAAAAGACAAAAAGGCCTTTAAAATGGCATAATGTGGACAGATCTCAGCTTAAAAGAAAACCCCTCAGATTAACTTCATGCATGAGGAAAGCAAACTGGAGAGACCATTTTGGACATAGGCCCTCAGAGCTAGTGCTAGGGGACACAAAGTTGTTATTCCTGCAGATGTCCTTGAAATGTGAGCCCTTAGAGCAGGACTGTTTCCCAAAAGGTAAACACCTTCTATTTAGGGCTTGTTTGAGGGACCATCAAGACAAAGAAGGGCTGTGAACCAGGAACTCACCAACAAGTTGGACACATCTAGCACTGCTGAATTTTCACCGGGTCAGTTTTTCACCACAAAGGCCTTCAGCAGCAACCAGGAGCTGCTGAGCGGAGGCCCCAGGTGCACTCTGCAGAAGTTTTCCATGCTGGAGAATTTTGTCCTGAAGGCTGAGGAAGCTGAAGTGGTGCTTTTTCATTAGTCAATCAACGTGAAGACTTTGGCATTGGTTCAGTAGAAAAGCAATCAGAAGGGAAGTGCTGCATCTCTTTCTCTCCCACACGGATGGGAGAGTCTGCACAGCACCATGGGAACAGGACTCATCAAGGGCAGGAAGCGTCACCATTTTTTATCCAATTTGAAAACATTTTTCATATGAGAAAAATTTTACAGCGTGATTGTCACCACAGAACTTTGCATAAGGTGCTGACGTCATAATCCATGCTTTACCTCAAGCTTAAGCCAAAACTCCTGGAAGTTTACAGTAAATATGGGGCAGGGGTGGTTGGAGCAGATACACCTTAACTGACATGTTGCCAAGAGGAAGGGGAAAACCACTATTAGCAATCAGGCTAATTGTTGGAAATTCCTGTAGTTCATGCAAATTTTTCTATAGAAAGAACAGCCCTTTTTTTTTTTTTTTTTTTTTTTTTTTTCCTTTTGAGAAGGGAAGTGTGGTAGAGCATCAATTGATACCTAATTCTGAAGTCATTCCTCGCGGTCCCAGTGAAAAACATTCACTATCTAGTTTTCAGTCCTGAAAGGAGGTTTTTTTCTTTGTCTCCCTTCAGAGACAGGCTTTCAGGATTGGAAGTGCACAGCAGCCTTCCGTATCTGTCTGTCCTGCCACAGCATGGACAAGACAACGCACAGCTTCTGTATGCTTGCATCCACCCCACCACCCTGCCTGGAGATCATTTCACTG
>PPHD01011315.1:0-18915 GCA_002909625.1 Bambusicola thoracicus | reverse complement strand
GCTTTGAATGCATTTAACCTGTAATGTTGAAAAGACTTTTCAACTATAGCTGTGGAACTCACATAATGGGTGAAAGGATAATAAAAATCAAAGACACTTTTAATCTTAAACTTAATGAAGCTGTTAATGTATAAAGGTTACTTGAGAGATCTAGAAACCAGGACAAGAAAGTTGGAGAACACTGTCTTCATTCTATGTTTCACGTCAAGCATTTGCATAACCCACTATCCAGCACTGGATTGGCAGACAGTATAATCTGGCAAGGTTCTACTGCTGTTCAGTTAGTACACATAATGTGCAAATGCAATTAACAGAAGCCTATAGGACGGGCACCAAACATGTGAAAAAGGCCTGAGTGCCTCGAAGATGAGACGCGCATTTTTACCACCATCTGTAAACACCAGCAGACAGAAATAAGAAAAAACAAACTTGCTCACATGGATACTCTTATTTACTTACTTCGCTATTTAAGGCAGGAAGGGGTCAGTAAACAAGAGGATGTATACTAATGCTAACCTATTCTAATTTTCATGTTTAACGGTTGTCTACAAGTCTGGTTGTACTTTTTTCCATTTATGGTAAATTATTTCTTTTTTACTCCCTTTATCAACACATCAACTGCTCTGTTACAATCACAGGCATGCAATAAAAGTCAGCAAAAATTATTATTTCAGCAAACAATTAAGTATTTTCAAGTCCTAACATAACAATCATACACATATTTGAGCTTGTGACCATATGAAAAAAGATGCAGCTTGGAGCTGTCTCAAAAGAAAGTGGAAAAGAGATCAGTTATCCACTGTGGGCTGAAGAAAGGAAATCTACCTCAAAGTTTTTGGGTTTTGTTGTTGTTGTACCGTGCAAAAAGTATTGTGAAATCTGACTGTCCCAGAGGAGGTCTGAAACTTGGTGCAGTGTGTGCATCCTGCCAGTCTGAATCTGTTTCCTCCCTCTGTGTCAAAACTCATTTGTCACAGCCATGGCACAGCAGTAGCACAGCTCAGATCTGCAGCATGAACTGAGAACTCTCTTAGGGAACATGGGTTCCTTCCCATCTCACATGAATCACAGTTGCAGAAGATGACACACAGCAAATTCTTGAGAACATCTGCCACGTGGATGGTGGACTAGTTGGTACTGGCTGGCATGAATTGTGTTAATTTTCCTTACAGAAGCCATACAAAGTCCCAAAGTATGGGGAGAAAATGGAGAACACAGATGATAAGTGAGCTCTTGCGATGACTGAAAAACTTTACTTGAAACTGTTAATAATGAGCAGGCAGGAGAGTGCATGGGAACAAAATCAGCAGATTTTCACCGAAAGTTATTTTCATTACATTCTCATTTTCTAGGAAAAGTAAGCATATTTGAGAGGGAGCAGCAATCCCACCCAGCATATGTCATACATTTAAGACTAAGCTAGTTCTGAAGTCTGAGAATAAGCAAAGCTCAATGCTTCCTATGTCTTATCATCTAAAACATCATTAATTAGTGATTTTATCAATACAGTACAAATATGGGAAAAACATATTCTTAAAGTCCAGAGAAAAACTCATTAGCACAGAGTGAACAACACAAACACACCTGGTATTTTCTTCCTACAAGACATTTTGAAGAGCAGATGTCTTCTCTGTTTCCACATTGCCAGATGTCCTGCATACTATTTTAACTTCTTCTCCCTCTCGGTAAGAAATGCATACTTTTCAACTTCTGGTAGCAATTTCTTTGCAGTCTCACTCTTTCTTTGGGCCCCAAACCCTTCCTGCCTCACCCACTTTGCATTTATGGGCTTCTTCGCAGCCCACCTCACACACTCGCATCTTTCCCCTGCTTGAATCTGCTTCAGCAGCCTCTCCTGTTTTCCACAAACCCTCACCTGTGCTGTTCCCTTTAACAAACACTGTAGTAATTTTTCTGTCCTTCTGAATCCATGGCTTTGTGCTACTCCATCTCCAGCTCCTTACGCTTGTGGGAAAATCATGTCAAAACCACTGTGACCTCTCTACACAGTTTCAGAAGGCTCCTTGCCATTCAACCCCATGGGAAATATACAAGAACAGCCCTCTGTCAGTAGTCAGACAGAGGTGGAAATCAGCACAGGTAATATAATTACACATCATAGAAACATTGTATCATTATTAGAAAAGACCCATATGATCACGAAATCCAACCACCATTTAACATTATGACCAAGTCCACCCCTAAACCCTGTTTGTAAGCACCACATCCACACACCTTTTTAATATCTCCAGGGTTGGGAACTCTACCACTTCCCTGGGCAGCCTATTCCAATGCCCAATCATCCTTTCCATGAAGAAACTCCTCCTGATATACAATCTCAACATCCCCCAGCACAATTTGATGTTGTTTTTCACCTCCTCTTCCCTAAGACAGGAGACCAACACCTACATTTCTACAGGCTCCTTTCTGGTAGTAGTAAGAAGTGATGAGTACAGATGGACAGTTCCTTCACTAGTTCTGTTGGTCACATCACTTGTGATAAAAGTCAGGATACTCTATGGCCATAAGTACGCTCATTTCTGCTCCTGCTCTTGCTCTACTGTTGTTACTACACCATCTTCCACCACTTCTTTCAGCTCTTGTGCAATGTTACAGCCAACAAAAGAAATTTCTCCCTGGTGCAGAGATGCCTTTGGTGTGTGTTAGCACACATCTAGGATGCATCTATATGCCAAACACCAAGTAGTTTACTCAGGCTAAGATCTCCACAGTACTGTGTCTTCTTCGAGCATTAAACCTAACCTGTCTCTCCAAGACCTATGTTATTCCCATAGTACAAACACTTCGCTGATAACCTCATACATATCTAGAAAGTCAGTGTGATTAGGCTACAGTTCTGCTGTGCATCTTACATGGAAAACTCAGCTAGGAATATGAGAAAGAAACAAACTTCACTGCCAGCTCTGGTATTAAATATTGATTCTAAGCACCAAGCAAGACAATTAGACAAGTGCATATGAAAGAGAAACCTATTAGATCTATTCAGAGATTTAATCTCAATTTCACGTAGCTAATTTCAGGAAAGGGTGTACAAAGAATACTGGGATTATAAATAGAACAACAGCATACCTCAGTTTTACATCAACTTCATATTTCCAAGCTGTAGAACTGTCTTCCAGCCTTACATAGTAGTTTAACCAACATTTATAAGCCTGGTTGACCGCTTAGCCAGTTTGATGCTACCACTGCCCTAGAGGCAAAACTAAAATTCACATTTGCTGAGTTTTTAACATTTAATTTTATTGCTACCTTTTGGTCTGCATCTTAATTCTGCCTCTTCTTTCACATGAAGCTGTCAAGATAGAAGTTATGACCTTAGCAATATGCAGGCCAATTGTAAAAGGCAGGCAGAGCTGTTAAAATGCAAAGCTAATCTAGATACTGGTGAGGTTACCCAACAACAAGAACAACAAGAGTAACAAAGAAAAACAAGCAAATTAACATACAAACAAAAACATAAGAGGATTGTTTTGGTGACCTCAGCTCTAGATCAATTCTTTTGATTCTTCTTAATGTGCACGACTACCAGCTAGTCTGAGACACAAACGTGCTTTCAGAACTGCTCTGGACTTCCTTCACATCTTCGTCTTGTAACAGCTAGACTTCTGTTTGGGAAAGCCAGCTTCAGGATTCAGGTCAGCATTTTTCCCCTGAAGCATGAATTCCTTTGATTTGAGACTGTAACCCTACAGCAACATGCAAACCAGAACTTCATGTTAAAAAAGCCTGCTGTGGACCCAACCGTACACCTTCTGTTGCTTCACCAATACAAACACAGAAGAAGTGCTGGAAGTGGAGTATTACTTTTTGGTAAGTAACAAAGAAAACTGTGATCTGAAGAATATACAATCCTCTAGATTAAGGGAACAAGGCACTGATTTAGGAACCACAGACCACTCATTTTGCATATATATGCGTACATGCACAATAAGTTTCACCCACCAGCTTCCTACGTTTGAAAAGCATTACGCCTGCAAAGTCAAGCACTTAGAGGCACAGCAACAGAAGAATAAAATGTGCCTATTAACTTTAATTCAATCCCCTCCTTTGTATGCATAACTCTTAGTTCTCATGAAGTGGCTTTAATTCTAAGAAAAACTTCAGACAGTTTCAAACAGAAAATGGACAACTATTCAACTGACACATCACCACAGAAAAGCGACAAGAAAATAACTAGGTTTCATAATGCATTTTCTACCTACGATGGAACTGCTTTCTGTTAATACTTCAGGTTAGAGAATCCTCTAATAGATGCACGTATATTTCACAGCATCTGTAAATGCTGTGATTCACATACGGTGGTGCAAAGAGGACTAAGATGTAACAGGCTCAAGTCCAGAAAGTTCAGGCAGGTACTAGATTGCTGAGAAACTAGCCTCATTAAAAATGCCAAGTAACGGGAAAAGAAAGCAGTCAGGGCAAGAAGCACATGTCTCAAGGAAAGGCTTGACAGTTTCAATAAATGATGATAAGCTGTTGCATCCAAAGATGCATATATTTAAGATCATATTCTTTGCGCTTTGCTCTTTGACTTTTGCTGGAATACTGTTCTTGAGAATAGGTTACAAAAAAAAAAATAGCAGATATTACTTTCTCAAAACTGAAAATAGAAATTAATTCAGCTATTAATTAATATGTACTTCCTATACAGATTTTATACCAGTGACATCCTGAAGTCCAAAACATGAGAGTATACTATCATTATGATATAGCTCTATGAAAGTTATACAGCCAGAAATGCAATTTACTGGCACTCTGAATCATCTTGGGCAGAAGTTATGTTGCCAGAGCTCTCTCTAAGTCACTATTCAGATCACCCACTGTGAGGTAAAAGAAACTATATTTTGTTCTCTCAACCTACTTTCCTTTCTTTTAAGTAATAAAATTTGAGTTGAAACAAGAGCCATCATGTTTTCAGGAGACAGAATGCACGACTTTAACATGCAGCCATGTAAGTAGTTCACATGGAATAGAGTAGTCCATCAATTCAGGGCGTGACATAAAATTCAAGAGGCATAGTAGTATTTTCTGCTCTCAGTCCTGTCTTTATAGATAGTTAAATTCATTGGTTTCCTCTCCTTACACAAACCACAAACTGCACACTAGCAGACACAATACATCTGTATTGGCCTAACTCAATGAGAACCACATCTACTTTGGGACATGCAGTGGCAGTGAATGTTGCTGAAAACTGAACAAAAATAGTATCATCAGTGAAATGCTCTTGAACAGTGTTTGGTCTTAGTCATCTGCATTTGCACTTCCAGGTTTTGCCCAGGAGACGTTCACAGTGTAACAGAGAAGATGCAAGTGAGAAATCCAAATTAACTGTCATTATTTAAATAAGCAAACAAAAGATCTGCTTTCCTTACTAAATGTGTTTTGGGAGGTCAGCACGTGAAGAGTGAGACCACAGAAAGCAAGCAAATGAATTTTAGAAGATTCAAAAGTAATTAGGCCTTCTACAATGGGGTGGCAGCATCAGCAGGTAAAGGAGGAGCAATTGATGTGATCTACCTTGACTTCTGCAAGGCATTCAGTATGGTCCCACACTGTATCCTTATCTCTAAATTGAAGAGAGAAAGATTTGAAGCGTGGACGTTTCAGCAGATAGGGAATTGGTTGAACCATAGAATCACAGATCTGTAGGGACTGGAAGGGACCTCTGGGAATCTTCTAGTGAAACCCTTTGCTAAGGCAGGTACCCTACAATAGGTTGCACAGGAAAACATCCAGATGGGTCTTAAATATCTCCAGAGAAGGAGACTCCACAACTTCTCTGCAGCCTGTTCCATTGCTCTGATAACCTCACAGTAAAAAATTTCATTCTCATGTCTGTATGGAATTTTTGGTGTTCTACTTTATTCCTATTACCCTCTGTCCTGTTGCTGGGTAACACCCGAAAGAGCTTGAGCTCATCAACTTGATACCTGCCCTTTAGATATTTGTAAGCATCGATAAGACTCCCTCCCAGTCTTCTCTTCTCCAGGCTAACAGCCCTACGTCTCTCCAACTTTCCTCATATGGTGGGAAATGCTCCAGGCCCCACATCATTTTTGTAGCCTTCCACTGGACTACCAGATCTTTCTTGAACTGGGGAGCCCAGAAGTGGGCACAGTACTCCAGACGTGGCCTCACAAGGGCATTGCTGAGGGGGAGGATCACCTCTCTGCACCCGCTGGCAGTGCTCTTTGTAATGCGCCCCAGAATACTGTGGGCTCAAATGAGGTTCCATCAGGTCAAGTGCAAGGTGCTACACTTGGGTTGGAGCAATCACAGATATGTGCACAGCCTGGGAGAATAACTCATTGAGAGCAGCCCTCTGGAGAAAGACCTGGGAGTTCTAGTGGACAAAAAGCCAGCAGTGTGCACTTGTAGCCTGGAAGGCCAAAAGTATCCTGGGCTACATCAGCAGAGGGAGAGCAGCAGGAATTTGGAGGGGATTATCCACCTCAGTTCTGTCCTTGTGAGCCCCCACCTGGAGTACTGTGTCCAGGCCTGGGGTCTGCAGCGCAAGAAGGATGTGAAGCTGTTAGAGAGGGTCCAGAGGAGGCCAGAGATCAGAGGGCTGGAGCAGCCCTCCTGTGAAGAAAGGCTGAGGTAACTGGGCTTGTTCAGCCTGGAGAAGAGAAGGCTCCTGAGAGCCCTCGTTGCAGCCTTCCAGTACTTAGCTACACATTATGATCAGGAGAGAGACCCATTTTTTACACAGTCTGATAGTGATAAAACAAGGGGGAATGATTTTGAACTAAAAGAGGAGAGATTAAATTAGATACTAGGAGGAAATTCTTACTCAGAGGGAGGTATTGCACTGCTGCCCAGAGAAGCTATGGGTGCCCCATCTCTGGAGGCACTCAAGGCCAGTTTGGATAGGGCCCTGGTCAGCCTGAGCTGGTAGGTAGCAGACCAGCCCTGCCAATGACATGGGGATGAGACCTTTTAAGGTCTCTTCCAGCTCAAGCCATTCTATAACTACCCTGGACATTTCTCATTCTGCAGTAGCATCAGAGTTATGACTAGGAGCTGCAGAAAGTGAAAAATTGTTATCACCTAGCATAGCTCACAAGAAAGAATTACCACTTTCATCTGAGATGTTTTTCTCTTTCACTATATGTTCAAGCTCCCTTCAACAGAAAAACAGCCTCCAAGCAAGAAACACCAATTATCACTGCAACATAAGATGTGCTTTCCTCACAACTGCACATCACCTCCTCACGCTTCAGCAAGGAGATGCCAGCATGTCAGTTCAGCTGTGAGATGGTGTCAGGGGAACTCCTGTCTTTACATGTGATGGGTAGAGAAGCCATGAGGCTAGATAATTTACTTCCCTCTACCCTCTGAGGGGCAAAGCTGAATCTTCCCTTATTAACCTTCATTGCACACAGAAGAAATAACGCACCATTCATGAGGAAGCAGCTCATATACAGAGAGCTCTGACTGGTGACAGGTATGATGCATAAGGACAGGGCTGGTCCTCACGAGCTGCCAGCTCTCCCACTCACCTATATACTTGCTGCCAGTATCAGACCTTGTCATTACCTGGGTATTTATAAAAAATAGATAGCAAAACTAAGTGGGAGCCACATTCTTCTCACTTTCTTTCCTTTCAAACAATTTCTGCCTTTGCCTAGCTAAAAAAAAAAAAAAAAAAAAAATTAGGACAATAGATTTTAAGTGTAAATGTCTGCTTCTATAACAATCCTTGCCTTTCAGAGAGGCAGTAACAGCTTCTTCTGCTAACACTGAGAAGAGGAGCCTGCATGGCCATTGCCATTATAACATGTTCTCCTCTCAATTTCCTCTATCTTCTTCAGAAGGAGAAGAATAGAGAAAAGTAGATGTTTTTACTGGCATCCCTTCCCAGAATCTTGTTTCACAGATTAAAGAAGAGGCTTTTCTGTTTGTCGCAGTACTGAAACTATGCTCTTGCAGGCATCCTTACATTCCCAAGGTCCAGCCAAATGTCTCCTGGCACACAGTCCACACTCTAACAAAAAGACAGCCCAGCTGTACACTGGAGTTATTCTAACATGTTTTATGCATAAGAAGATGTTCCCGAGAAAAGGGAAGTAATTAGTCTTTTCTCCCATGATAGAAGCTTCTAATTGATGTAAAAATAAAGAATTTAGGTTATTATGTATGCTATTTTTCTAGAAAAAAAAATAGAAAGAATGTGACTTCTTCATATGTTACTATTTCGTCTATGAAGCCTGTTTATCAATGTTAATTTTCTTGTTGATGCCCTCCAAAAGGAACTACTGCAACCAGAGTGAGCTCTGAATCTAAGCAGAGACTCAAGCCTCTCTTGTACCAAAATACATAAAATCTAGAGCTTAACAATATATCTAGGCTTAGTATTTAGAAAACATAATCAGCGTTTCTGCTGTTAATATTTGACAAATTGTCAACTTCAATTTAACTAAAACATTTTCAGTTTAGTGGTGTTGTGAGTCCTAATACATACTTGATATTAAGTTCCATGCCAGTAGAAATATATTGCAGTTTGAAATAATCTGGCAGCTTGGGCCAAGCACATCTGACCACAACATGCATGAGAAATTACATCAATTTTGTGCTAAAAGGTGACCAGGTGGGAAAGTAGAGACTGAATGGACTCATAGTAATAGGTTGTTTTGTTCTAGTTATCCACTAATTCAGGGACTGCATCACTGAATTAGAACTCTTGATGAAATTGCCTTTATGAACTCTATAATCTCTGTGTCAGTCTGTGAAAGGTGCATACATGTGCACTCGTCTATAGTATGTCCCCCTGATAAGATATCTCTGAGTTCTCTCAGACCATCAGCAGTTTCACTTGTACAGAGCTGATGCTACACCACAGGGTTTTGAAAATCTGCTCAGGGGAGAACTCCCTTTTGCTATTGTCCTGCATCAGGATACATCCATTCTGCTGAGGTGGAGTCTGGCTGGCATTTCTGCAAACAGATTGCATGTGCTGCTCTCATGTAGTTTCTCTAGATTTTGCCAAAGTCAGAAAGGAGGTCCACACCTATTAATCAGACCTCTCACCTTCTAGAGCCTGCCATATACCCTTCACATTATTCTGAAAACAGTGGCAAGAAAAAAATCAGCCATGGCACATGGCTAAGCGCGTATCCAAGGAAGACAAGGAAGAAAAATGTTTTCAGACGTACATCTTCAAAAGCCATCTGGACATGGTCCTGGGCAACCTGCTCTGGGTAGCCTGCTGCTTCTCCAGAGGACCCTGCCGACCTCAGCCCTCTGTTTGATTCTGTGAACACGGCTGTGGTAGCACAGTGATCTGGATTACTAAGTGAAAATCATTTTTTCTGTGTGGTGTGCCCTTGGGGCTTCTCTGAGCATCTCTGTAAAGACAGTCCTTCTATTTACCATTGTAAACAACTTTCAGCTGCAGAGTCCCATAAATAGATTTCCTCTTGATACAGCACAACCAACCAGCTAATAAGAAAGAAGGTGCAGAAAAAATCAAGATTAAGCAAAGATAAGTACATAATAGCACTTTTTCAGGATGTTTTCGGTGTCCTGCTTCCCATCTGCTGTCAAGAAAAGCACAAGCCAGGGATGAGTGGAGAGAACAGCAGTGTTCTCACCAGTGGAGGCTGAAGCAGCACTGCAATAGCTGTGCAGCAGAATAAGCTTTTCTACAGTTGGTTCTTTCCTATCAGTCATGTTACTTGCAGGCAAGACATACCTTTTTTTTCTTGCTGTTGTATCATTGTAAAGAACTTAGCTGTGGTGTAGGGGAAGGTTTATTTCATTTAAAAAAGAGAGAGAGAGAGAGAGAGAGATTGAGAGAGAGAATGGCTTCCCACAACCTCACAGAATGAGATTAACTACAGAAGGTTAATAATGTGTAATCAAGAAGTACCTTGAATGAAAGGTACTGCATTATCAGGTACCTCGGTCTGCCTCATGCCCCGCAGCAGACCAAATTCTCCCCTGACTTTGGAGCTAGTTATTGGCACTACCATGAAGAAGTTGAAAACCCCTCACCAGAACGCAGAGCCACAACTGGTGCAGATCCAATTGCCTGTGTCCAGGTGTGGCAATGGATCTGATCCTGTTCAACTCCTTCTCTTCCCCGGAGTCACTAAGTTCAGTGAAGACCTGCTGGGAATTAAATCTAAACTAAGCTACGAAGAGTCAGACCACAATTATTCTTTCTTAGCCAAAGCTTCAGAGGCAATTTAACTTGGATTTTAAATATCCTTTGTGTGCATCACTTTATTTTCCTGTCCTGTTTAGTGGAAGTTTCCAAATAGCAACAATGGTGTTTGTTTTCTTTGCTTGAGATGACTTCAGCAGCTTTCCTGTTCAATACAAAGTCCAGTCCATCAGTGTCATCTCCACTCAGTTATCTAGAGGCTTGAGAAGCAGCAGGCTACGTTTAAAGAAGGTCGGGATAGCAATCAATCAGAACTGAGCTTTGGTTCTTCCAGGAAAACAGCCGGACACAAACATTTAGATTACAGTAGGAAGGCTTTTGATCCATCTTTGACCATATAGCAAGAATAGTGGGTAGAAGTGTAACATCCATATTCCTATGCAAAGAGGCTCAAGAGGTAGAATAGTTTTAAAATCAACAGCCACCTAACTGTCTCATGATTGTCTGATATAAAGCAAGGCAAGCAGAAGGCTTCTCTGTCAGAGAAATGCTGAGAACGCAGGAGGAGCAGAAGAAGAAGAACCTGTAAGTTTACATGCAGTGTATTCTAGTTCAGTCAGAAACTCTCAGACTGCCTGTAGTAAACACAGCCTGAACCAGAAGGTCGAAAGGACCAGATTAAACAGTCAGAGAATTTTCTGACTTGAATCCTTTTACCCAATTGAAAAAAACTTACTTCAGAAAATGCTTAATCCTCTCTTTCCTCAAAAGAGGAAAGGCTGCTTACCTTCAACATGGAACTAATTTAGCTTATTGCTGCTAATATTTAAAAGGGAGTGAATTTAAGTCTCATGAATATTTCATGCAAACTGAAGCACAACACAAATAAATTTACATAAATATATTTACATTTGCAGATTGATTGAAAGTGATGCTCAGCAGGACTTTATGATTGGTATTCATTGGGGGCTAGGAAGTGAGGGCTTCATGGCAACATACATACGGCTTACAAGGGCTGCTCCGAAAGTAATGCCTCCTATTTTATGATGATGTCCCACGACGTCAGAGGTAGAGGTTGGTGGTATGACAGTAGAGATTGAACATTCCCACCAATATCCCATTATATTCTGTGGTAGCGATGATGGCAGCAAAGTGAAAGACAAGCCACATTCCAGACAGGCAGGCACAGTTGCTACACGACAAAATGAAGATAGCCTCAATCAGCTAATCCCCGCGAATCAGTACATTATGACCAGGGAACTCTGTACAGAGATTAATACTGGCTTTAGTGACTTGGTAACAATTGTAAAATTTGTACCATGTTAGTCCTATGAAAGCTCACACAGAAACAGAAAGAATACCACATGCAAGTTTGTCAGCACCTATTGACCTAATATGAGGTTGAAGGTGACAGTTTCCTGGATCATTACTAGTGACAAGAAGTGGTGTCACCACTACCAGACAGAGTCCACGGAGTGGTGACATGTGAATTCCCCTTCAAATAAGAAGTTCAAGACACAGCCATCAGTGGTCAAAGTGATGTACACTGTCTTTCGGGATAGGAAAGGGGTGATTCTTCAAGATTTCCTGAAAGCAAAATAAACCATCAACTCTGACCACTACATCTCGATGCTAATTAAGCTTCCAGAGTCGTGTCCGAAAAGAATACAAACTTTCTCTGTTCCCATAGGAATTTGAAGACCATGGAGCACATTGCCAGTCTTGGCTGGACTTTCTTATCACACTCACCATACAGTTTGGATTTGGTATCTACTCACTTCCATCTGTTTGGGCTAATGAAAGATGGACTGCATGGGCAATAATTCCATATCTAGTATGAAACAGTGGGTAACTTTCTCTAGTGCTGATTGTTACAAGAGCAGCATGCAGGCCGGTGAAAATGCATAGCCAACGGTGCTGACTATGTTGAAAAATAGTATTTTGTAGCTGAATGTTTGCTCTATTAAATAGTGCTTTGTGCTCTTTGTATTTATTATAGTTTCTGTGGAAATAAATAGGACATTACTTTTGGAGTGACCTATGTAGTTGACAGATTTTCACACTGGAAGGTCTAATACAGCTATCCATTTTGGAACAGAAGCAGTGCTTTTGGATCAATTTAATGAGAAAGAATATTAGCGTACTACAAGAAAAACCATAAATTAGGCTAAGGTAAACTTTTGCAAAATAGTGAAAGCAATGCCTTGCACGAAAAGATTTCTAAATACAGTGTCAAAGTGTTACCCAGCGAATGCATAGCCATAACTCAGATGTGCTTACTATCAGTCAATTCAGTGACAGTAAGTCAGCATTGCAGGTGTAAGAAATATATACAAAAGAAAATTAGAGGAGAAACTCGGTTAATTAATTATTCTGTTAGTTATTTATTCAGCTCAAAGAAATAGCCACAGTTTTTGCTGCACAAGGAGAAATTTCAAAGTCATTCCACAAGAGCTGTTTACAGATTCCTCGGTGAAGACAGAGGTTGGAGTGAGGAAGTATAAAGCAGAGCCTGTGCAGACTGCCAGACTCCTTAAAAACACTTCAGGTGGAGTGCTGACACACCAGCCCCAGAGCCCATCTTTCCCCTGCATCTCAGCAGTGATCACAGCTGTCTAATAAACAACAGGCATTGAGAAATTGCAGACAAACATGTCAATTCTTATGCATGCATTTCCAAAAGGAATCCTGACAGCTTCACACAGCTGCCTGTGCATATGTACTCTCTGTGTGATGCTAATGCTATCTGCAAAAAAACACTTATGTATTACACATTCTGATCCTGCAGGGCACTGTGCTATGATTCAATAGAATATTTTAAGATGCACCTAGATTTGTGCATCCAAGTTACCAACTTCAAGCATGCATCTAAGTGTTTAGTTGGATCACTACCAAGAGCCCACTGCCTTGTACGATAAGCTTTGACACAACATATATTTTTAAATGGCAGAGCAATGTATTTCTGGTAGTTTTGAAACAAATGGAACAGAGCTTCAAAGTATCTCAGTCAAAGTAAGCACACTGTATGCTTTTTTTGTAAAAGCAGGAAGAAGGAAACAGGAATCACTCCAACGGATACTTTAGTGGATTTGCCAGAAGCCTGTAGCAATGATGATAGGCATCGTAAACTTAAAAAACACTTTAAATTCAAATCTGCTATTCAGTCTCCTCTTTTCAAAACTTATTTTCACATTCCAGTCTTCCAGGCAGAAATTGGTATCATGCAACTATTATTTAAAAAAAAAAATTAAGAAGAAAATCTCAATGGCAGACATTGTCACTGTTGTAGTCACAATTATCATCATTCTAATTCTAAATATTAATGTACTTCTTATAACCACAGTCCACAAGGAGGGAAATGGCACTGTACTGCTACATCAGCAGAAGAACAATCTTGATTTTTAACCTTCAGAGACATAATGTTAAAAAGCTAAAACTCTTGAAAGTAAAGTTACGGAAATTCACTACTTATAGACAGATTAACTCCACAGCTGGGCCCTGCTTGCACAGCATTGTTTACATGAGTAAAGCTTTAACCAATTTACCAAAGTACCCAAAGTCATCACATTTAATAGTGCTCTTTTAATCCTTTCCCCCCCAAAGTTATTGATCAAGTATCTAGAATGAAATACGGTTGTGCTTGGCAATTGTTTATTTCTTTTAACTTCCACTTCTTTTTTTACACAGACAACAGGCTTTCTCAGCAGGATTACCATCTTAACATTAGCAGAAATTTCACATTCCCAGTCTCCTCGTCCTTTTCAAGTCTTTTAAACAACGCAGTAGTTTTAATACCTCTCTGTCTTACTCTGAGTGTCATAAATTTTAGTCTGTTGCTTTTTATTACATCAGGTCTTGTATTCACAGCATCACGCTAGAATATTCCCTTTTCTTTTTGTCTAAAATAGTCTTAGAGCAATCCGGAAAAAGTGATCTAAGGAGTTTCAAAGGTAGAGGACAATTAAATATTGTTTTTATTGAGTCAAAACCTTGATTTTTTTCTGAGAACTAACTCACAGCCTTTGAATACCCAGAGTTGCGAGGTGTGTCAAATTCCGGATCTGCTTTTGCCCACAGCAAAAGATGAATAGCATCTTTAACATGAAACCCAACAGTCTGTGCCATTGTGGTGGGCTAAATGGCTATCAACACAGATGGTAGGGACAGCAGGAATTGTGCCTGCAAGCCAGGTGGCAAAAGCCCTGTCTGTTCACTTAGCTTTTCCTGAAAAGAGAGCCAACTTCGGTTCTCCTGGGAGATTCCTGCTTTTCATACACTCCCAGGACTTGGGCAAGCACTTAGATTTCGATGCAGTGATTTAAAACATTCCCATCACTAGGCTTTCACCTTCATTTCTAGAAGAATTAGCAAAAATTGTGTGTATCTTAGTCCCAGCGTGCTAGAGAACAGCATTAGTGAAGATGAGTTATTAATACATGTGTCTGTAAAATTTCTCCCCTGTGCAGCATCTTAACGATACATCCTGGCTGTCCAAGGGCCAGTCATGCATTTTACAATAATCAAAGCTTAATGTGACAGAAAACTACCTCACACTGCAGTTTGGTGTTATTCACAGTTTGCTTTACAATTAAAATGTATGCTGTTAAGAGCAGTACTCACGGAGCAGTTTATTACTGCTGACTTTACAAGAAATCTCTTTTGGCCCTATAAAAAGCAACAGTATCATGTTATCTGAAGTGCAGTTGACGATATCTGTAATAACTTGTCTCTCTACGCAGACGTTTCTCATTTTTTAGGACAGTTTTACAACATGTGACCAGCTGAAATACCCACTTGGTTCATATTTATTGTATCCCTCAAAGGCTTCTCTTGAAAATATAGTGACATTTGCCTGCCAGAACTATGTTCATTCATTAACTGCATGTCTCTGAGCTGTATCTTCAACACCAAGCTATGAATTATTACCTGCATAGAAGTGGCCCCAAAAGTAAAAAAAACTGCTAAGAAAAATGCCCGCAGGTTATGTAGCAACTGCTGAGGAAAAAATTAACTATTGCTGTTCACAGTATTCTGTTGCATTTCAGCCTAATTTCAAAACAGAGCAAATGATTAGAATTAAACAAGATGGAACAATAAGTCATATTTAAATATTGTATAAAGACAGTTGCAATGGGAGAATTACACAGACTAGCAATACATTAGTCATCCATCTGCATTTGCAGCAGAAAAAATGAGTATCTATGGAAAATGTTGATGATGCTTAACACTGGAAATGGAAAGCCCAACAGTGAGTGAGTAAGTCCATTAGAAACATCAGTGGGTCAAAAAGATACAGTAATACTGAAGCACTGAAGCACTGCAGCAGACCTGATCTGGTACTTCTTCATTATCTACAAACATTACTATTACAACCAGTGTTATTAAAGTTTGTATGATACAACACATTTAATGAGTAAATACCATTAAAGAAGTAAGATTAAGTTTTAATTGCAAAAATAATGAGAGAAGACTGAGGCTGTTAGGAAAAGAAGACTTCAAAACTACTCTGTACTGATGCTAAAGGTTTGTGTTTTGAACAATCACTCATTAAATTTCTTCTTTAATTAAGATTTAAAACAAACAGTGGTCCAAGACTACTGTAATATTTGTAAGATAGCAAGCATTGTGCTGGCTATTAACAAATCAATATAAAGGAAAGAGTTTTGCAGGAATTCTCTTTTTCATTTTTGCATCCTTCCCATCATTTTTCCAGTCAGTAGGATGTCTTCAACTCATTCCCCTGACAAGGATCCATCATCAAAACAACTAAACATGAGACTTCTCCAAAACAAATGACACTTGAGTAGCTTTCCTTCTTGTAGCTTCAGGATTCCAATGTACCAGGTTTGCTCATCTGAATTTCAGGAGTGTTTTTTGTTTTATCTTTTTACCAGACACCCACACACTTGTATTTTCAGTGAGGACACGAGTCATTTTGAATTACAAGCCACTGTCAAAACTAATTAGACCCTTTTCTCTAAGTGTCAGCCATATGGAGCTAGTGCCCGTACGATACTGTCAAGGGTGTTCATCTTTGGATGTCCCTGCAGGTTTCACTAAAAAAAAGAAAAAAAGATAAAAACAAGTTGCTTGGCAAACACCTGCCAGTATTAGTAATTCAGATTCTTCTCCTCAGGGGCAAGTGATGCCACTTCCCAAGTGCTTCCCAGCCCAAAAGAAAACCAGTGGTGGCTGAGGTGTGGCAAAGCAAGAGTGTTGCTTTAGTGAGAGGAGGGAGGATGTTGTTAGTGACCAGCCAACATCACTGCAGATCTAGGAGCCATTTCACTATCATAATGATGCATTACTTCCTTGACTCCAAAACACTCCCACTTACAGATGGATGATCCTGTTTTCTTCTTTACCTATCCTGGCAAGACTAAGACATTTTGTTCAGTGTGAATTAAGGGGTTACCCTTGAAGTTGAGAGTAACTTGACAGGAAGTGCAGAAAAAGGCTAGTACAGAATCTTTTTCACAGCACCAAGATTTATAGCAATTATAGCTCCTTATCATTATAGTCAAGCACTTTAGAAACACATCCTCACAGGAAAGTAATACTGTTTTCCTCTTGCAAATGTTAATAACTGACCTGATCAGAAGAACAGAGGGAAGTTCAAGTGCAATGGCATATGCTGAGTCCCCAGGAAGTGGGCTCTAACAGCTGGGCCACACTGCTTCTCAGCAGGTTTCCTTTGTCTCCTAAGCACTTCATGTCTGTTTGCCTGTGTCTTGAACTCTAACATCCTGTCCCAAATATCTAATGGGTCCCTAAGTTCAAAGGAAAAGACTGAATGAATTTTAAGGGACAGATTTTAGCTAGGAAAATGCCTCTGCTGAAGATATAAGTACAAAGCATTTTAATAGCAACATCTCTTCGCTTATGTATACTCATCCACATCAAAATGCCCTCCAAACCCCTTGGATGTCATTGAGTTTCAGAATGACTGAAAAAAGGATGACAGTAACAACAGACCAATGTCATGAAAGGGCTTTTTTAGCTGAAGACAGAACAAAAGAAGAAAACAACCTGGTCTCTGTAGAGCTTTCTGTAAAGGCTTTAATTTTCTATTGCGCCACAGGGAGAGATGTGAACACAAACACACACAACCGCACAAATTGGAAATGCTAATAGAAAATCAGGTGTCATATCTCAGCAAATAAATATTTTGAACTCTCCAGAGTGTCTGCCTATCACTTTTCTCAAGATTTTTGTTGGATAAAAGCCAAACTTATCTCAATCAGCAACAAGTTTTAATGTTAGGACATTTCATTTTCACTGCTCTCTTACTAGAATTGCAGACACATAGTGATGACTGAGATTACCTCTTCTGAAGTTCTGCACAGGGCCTCTACAACTTTTCCCAGAGATCTCAAGTGTCCAATAATTGTGGGAGAAGCACACAGTGCAAAAAGGCTTAATTTAAAATCCTCCGGTGATATTTTCCTCTAATAGAAAGTGATTGTATCAACCTCTGCTTGCTGCAGAGACCGAATTCCTTGCAAACCATATTTTCAGCTGTTAGCTAGGTCTGTAGTTCTTCTCTGAAATCTCTTCAGTTGGGTCATTTTCTAGTGTTCACATGAAAACTAGACATGACAAAGATGAAAGTCCACATTATTTAAATGTAAGGAGATACACAAATATCAGCAGATTTTTAAAAAAACGTCTTTTCAGTTCCTCCAAGAGAGTGGGTTCCAGTGTTCTGGTATTGTTTATGAACTCTGATTTCTTTCCACAGATGCTGTCTCCAGACTACTCCAAATCCTGCTCTCCTGTCAAAGGGTACAGCAGGGTCCCTGTTTTACAAGTTCTCAGTTGAATCTGACTGTAAAAATATACATACTGTATAATATGCCATACAATTCACCAAGTGATCAAGGCCATGCTCTACCAATAATCTCCTCCCATCCTTACCACTCTGCCTGCATGCATTTTTTTTATGCTTTCTTCCAGATGACTATTTCAGAATATGATGCCAATAAATGGTCACTATATTACTCTAGATAGCCTGACATCCTACTACTTTCTTAGTTGTAAAATACTTTGATCTCAAAACTTTTGTTTTGGAGTATGTGAGACTACAGGGCTAATAAGTAAAACCAACATCATTCACCTTCAGTCACAGCTTTCTATCAACATCTCAAATAAGATTTTTATGTCAAAATTGCCTTATACACTTAGGCAAGTTTTCTTTCAATTTGAAACTGAATTGCAAAAGATTTTATAAACTAAGCAAAGGTCTCATATAGTTGCACAGGCAGTTGTGACTTGAGCAGACAAAATGATGTTGGCATATTGCAAATGGGCATAATTCAAATTACATTACAATGACAGTATCGTGTAGTGTTCCTACCTCCCAATTCACCTACCAGCATGACCTTAGAGCAATCAGTGAATGAAGTGCCAGTGACAAGGAAACATACATATTTCTGTCAGAAAATGAACTTCAAAAAACAAACAAACAAAAAAGAGTTGTATGTGGGGAGTATGAAGACAAACAAACTGTTCCGCTTCCAGGGACAACAAAAATCTCCAGCTTACAAAAGCAGCCTTTCTAACATATACTTAAGAAAAGAAATGCAACGTTTTACACCAAACAGTATCCACAAATGAAAATGTACAAACTAAAGCATTTTATTCTCCATAAGAAAATGACGAAACCTATAGAACTGTAAGAAACTAAGAGTCTAGCACAAAATATGAGGAAGAAAACTAGAATATATTTTTAAAAAATTGACCTAAAATTACTAGCAAGCTGAAACCGACAAGAAACAAAAAGATTT
>PPHD01011313.1:0-18916 GCA_002909625.1 Bambusicola thoracicus | reverse complement strand
GAGCCCAGGAAGCTGCGGAAGTTGTTGTGCCGGTTAATGTGGCTTTCCTCATCTAGTTTGATGTTGCCGAAAACCTACAGGGGGGGCCCCCCCCCCCAAGGGTTCAGACTACCCCAGTCCTGCCCCAGACCAGAAGGTCTCCATGGCCACGAGATGCAACGAAGCCCCAAATCCAGGCAACATCCTACCAACAACCCACCGCCAAGGGCGCCGCGAACGTTCGCAAAGTGCCTTAAATTGGAAAAATGTGCCATTATTACCGTTAAATATTTATTCCACTTCTCCTGAGCCTAAAAATACCCTAAACTGCAAGAGTATTTCTTCCCCTGTACGGGCTTTTTGGAATGCGTAATTGTGGAATATTTTCTGCCTCCAGCTATTTTGCTCAAATAACACCCACAGACTTTACTGCTTGGGGATTTGTTCACAATGATGTTAAAAAAAAAATAATAATAATAATAAATCCAATACTACCACACGGTAGGGAGGGGGCTGAGTCAGATGGCAGTTGCTTAGCATGGAGAACACCTGGAGCTGGTGCTGAGATGTGTGGGATGGAGAGGCCAAAACCAGCCCAGCAACTCTTGGGGAAGGATGAGACCACACAGCAGTGCCGCCAAGCAGCGAGCGATGAGCTACCTGCTCTGAAATGCTGCTTCACCCCCCTCCCTAACGTTGAGCAGCAGGAGATCGCTTTTGTTATCACAGAGGCTTGCTCATCGGGCAGCTGAAGATCCTGAGTGCTAATAGGGATGCTTTGTGAGATCCTCAACACGGGTGTTAGTCACCGTGCTGCCGAGCCAGCGCCGCGAGCACGTGTTGGAGTGAGTGCTGTGCTCACGTGCCTGTGCTGGAGCCTGGGAAGCCCACGTCTCCCCATGCTGTGCAGACCCCCACTCTGCTAAGGGCTGCAGGTCCCTGAGCTCGAGATCACGACCAGTGTGGCCACCACTGTGTGCAAGGATGGGCTGCAGGGGACCGTGTGGCGATGCATCTGTTGGGATGGGAAGCGATGCTCACCGCATCCCTCCTACCAGGGAGACAGGGATTGGGTATGATTTTGAAAACCTGTGGAATAAAGAGGGAGTGATTGGGAAGCGGCTGTGGCACAGGCTGCCCAGCTGACTCCCCACATCCCCATGGGTACAAGCAGGGAGGCAGCAGGGAGCTCAGGGCACACAGTGCTGTGGCTCCCAAACAAGTTCTGCTGCCCTTGGGACCTTCCTGGGCACCCAGAGTGGTGAAGCAGTGACAGGCTTGCTGCTGTGCAGGGCTGTAATGCTGAGGATGTGTCTCTCCAGCTTGTCTGTGTTCAAGGAAGCATGCTGAGCTGTCTTTGCTCACCTGCATCCCAATGATGGCATAGATGAAGAAAAGCATCGCGATTAGGAGGCAGACATAGGGGAGAGCCTGCAAGAGAAGCACGAATCATCTCCTTACACATCTTTAGCTCCGAAGGCATATACCCCTCCAGGCCCACCCACCTCTCCTATGAGCCAAGGAGCAGCACACTGACACCGAGGCCCAAGAGGAGCCTAGTGTGTGTAGACCTCACCTTGAAGGACTGCACGAATGTCCACAGCAGGATGCGGATGGTGTAACCCTGGCGCAGCAGCTTGATGAGCCGAGCCGCCCGGAAGAGCTTCAGGAAACTCATGTTGAAGCTGCTGGTGTTCACCAGCTGGGAAGGAAGAGAGGTGAGGGTCAGGGGGAAGGCATCAGCACCCCAGCCCCCACACCAGGGGCACGTGGCACCCAGCCTGCCCAGTCACCTTGGTGTCCGTCAAGATGATCTCTGTGATGCTGCCGATGACGGTGATGAAGTCAAAGATATTCCAGGTGTCCCGGAAATAATTCTGCGGGAAGAAGAGGGTTTGAGGTTGGGATGGCCAGTGTGGAGGGTGTTGGGATGCACACAGACCCCTCCAGGCTGGCCTGGCACCAGGAAGCCCAGCCTGACCATGGCTGAGGGTGCTGAGCTTTGACTGCAAGTTGGACTGATCCGCATGGACACACACTGCATGTCTAACAGCAGTGGTGGCAGCTGGCTCAGGAAGCTCAAAAGGTCTTTCTTGACTTTCCTCACAAGATCCAAAGGAGCAATTCCAACCACCAGCCTGCAAGCAGCTCTCAGGATGAGACCCAGAATAGATAGCATCCATCTCACATTATTAACACCTTCCCTCTGTGAATCAGAGAGCTGAAACGTGCTGTCAAAGTCCAAATTAACACCTTTGCTGAGAGCGGGATCAGATACTTACCAGGAAGCCAAAAGCAATGATCTTAAGGACGCACTCCAAAGAGAACACCATGGTGAAAGCGATGTTCAGGTACTTCAGGGCCAGCTCGTAGGTGTATGGAGCAGAGTAGTACTAATGGAGACAGAGAGACATTGCCCTTGGCTGATGTCTGTCCCTGGAAGGACCTGTGATGGCCATGATCCTTGCCCCCGATGCCTCAAGACCACCTCATAGAATCATAGAATGGCTTAGGTTGGAGGGGACCTTAAAGATCATCTAGTTCCAACCCCCCTGCTATAGGCAGGGTTACCAGCCACCAGATCAGGCTGTCCAGGACCCCATCCAACCTGGCCTTAAATGCCTCCAGATACGAGGCACCCACAACCTCTCTGGGCAACCTGTTCCAGCACCTCACCACCCTCTGAGTAACAATTTTCTGCCTAACATCTAATCTAACAGCTCCTTCCTCCCTTTCTTCCCCTCTCCACCCCTCTCCCAGAACAGCAGCCCCTGCTTCTGAGGAGGAAGCATCTCATAGAAACAACCCAAATACCCTCTGGTCCCATCCCCACTGATGCTTCTACTCCTCTCCACCCTAACCAAGCCCACCCTGACCTGCTCACCTTCATCATCAGCACCACAGTGTTCAAAGCAATCATGGCCATGATGGTATACTCAAAGGATGGGGAGACCACAAAGTGCCAGACCCGGTACTGGAAGGTGTGCCGGTTCTGGGGCATGTAGCGCGTGAGGGGCTTGGCACTGATGGCAAAGTCAATACAGGCCCTCTGGAAGAAAACAGCATGTGTCAGACCCTGGCTGACGGTAACACAGGGACAGTAGCCAGACTTCTTAACACCTGGGGAGCTCCAGGCTCCTGAACCCCATCTGGTAATGCAGCAATCCCATAGAAACATCCTTCCTCCTCCCTAGACTGTACCTCGTTCTTCTCCAGACTGCACTCCTCCATCATTTTGTCTCCTTGCTCTTGGAATGTGATGATGATGAGAGCCACAAAAATGTTGACGAAGAAGAAAGGGAAGACCACAAAATAGACAACGTAAAAAATGGACATCTCCATGCGGTTACTGCGGCTGGGCCCACGGTCCTCCTCCGTCACATCCACCGAATGCTGCAGCACCCTGTGGGCAGACAGGTGGAGAAAAGCAACGGGAAGTATGTCCATCAGGACTGCCACCACCCAGCACTTCTCGCGGGACCTCCCTTGCATGTCCATCTCCATCCATCCACGCTCAATAGGACTAAAACTGCTTTCACCAGCTTTACAAGGACAACCCCTCCAAGGAGCTACAGCTTGTTTCACAGTGCTTTGCCCGTGTCCCTGATGGAAAATGGATTTTCCAATGCTTCACACAGAGAATAAGGTTTCCCAGTCTCTCGTGAGCATGGAGAGAGCGCTAGCCCTATAGTCATTTCTAAAACTGACCTAAAATGAATGTACCTCCGTGAGGGAGCAGGGATAATCCATCATTCAATTTCGGAGGAAGAAGTTAACCACAGCAATGTCCCCAGACTCATCTAGGGAATAAAGCCCTTTTGTCTTGACCTAATTTCTCAGCCTTCCTCTCCTCCCCACTGTGCAGCAGTTTTTCTCTCCATCCAGCTGGGATATAGGCAGTTATTAACCCAACTAAGGCAACGGTGACATGCCCAACCCATCCAAGGGAAGAGGATGGAGCAAATACTCACTGGGGCCAACCCTCGCCAGTGGAGACTGTGAACAGGGTGAGCAACGCCCAGATTATATTGTCATAGTGAAACTCATGTCGTTTCCACTCCCGGCACTTCACCTCCATCTTGTTCTTCTCGTGGTCCACATAGTTCCCTCTGCAAGAGCAGTAGCTTTGTTAGCGTCAGGCTACAGGAGGGTTGTTCTATACCTGGGGCAGTGTGTGTGATGGGGGGGACACCTCTCTTCCCGTAGGGCTGAAGAAATGGGGAGAGGCTTAATGACACATAGGGGGAGCAGAGACATGGAGAGAGGTGCAAAGAAAGAGCACGAAGAAAATACTGGGCTCTACATCATCGCACGGGCTGATACAAAGCAGTGGGATAGGACTCAGCCCAAGCCATCCATCCCCAGAAACTACATCCAAGAGCAAGTCATGACCAAAGGCTGTAGTAGGAACCCAAAGGGCAACACTGCCCAGCACCCTGCCTTTCCCAGAGCTGTCAGCAGCATTGGACCCACGGGGCACATACATGCAGTCCTTCTCTGTGTCCTTAGAGCTGTCAGTGCAGTAGAAAAACTTCCCCTTGAAGAGCTGGACAGCAATGACAGCAAAGATGAACATGAAGAGCTTGTAGACAATGAGGATGTTGAAGACGTTCTTGAGGGACGTCACAACGCAGTCAAAGACAGCCTGCAGAAGAGGGCATAGCTCACCACGGGGACCAATAGGGCAGAACCAGACCCTCCTCGACACTACTGTGTGGAAAGATGCTTCCTACTCCTGGTAGGGACATGAGGAAAGAGCTTATCTCTGTGCCAAGCAAAGGGACATCTGATAGATGGCACCCAGCGTACCCGCAGTGATGGATATTTATATCCTCCAATACTTTCTGCAACCAGAGCAGCAGACAGGGACTGTCCCAAAGATGCCATTAGCACTGAAGACCAATTAGTCAGTACTCCTTTTTCAGCATCATCCCAGACAATGAAGCAGACTGAATACCCCTGCCTGCAATAGCAGCAGTTCCCAAAGCCTCAGAGGCTGTGCTCACAGCCCTATGCTTCGTGGCACAGGAGTGTCCAGAAATGAACTAAAGTAAGTCAGTGTCCAACCACCGGTTAGGAGGAAAGGATAAGATGAAAACCTGTGTATCTGGGGTGCCATCCTGGGCTTTATCCATAAGACAAATACCTCCTTGTGAGGACAGCTCAGAGCTCCCTTGGTCTCTTAGCCCTTTCCGGCTCCATAACCCATAGACTCAAGCAAGGAAATCCACAATTCTGCCTTCACTGCATAAACAATCCCTCTATTCAGCTGAGAAATCCCCTTCTGCTGTAACATGAGGACAGCACAGCACAGAAAAACTGGAGTCATTTGCAAGCTGCTCTGGTGGGAAAGAATGAACTTTGGATAGAGATCCGAGCTCTCCCAAAGCCAGGGCCGTGTACTTTATCAGGGGAGCTGGGCTTTGCTGACTGCTGTCCACACCAGCCTTAGTATCCCTAGCAGAGGAATCACCTCGGATATATCCACAGCTGGGCTTGCTTTGAATAACTCATTGCGCACCCCAATGTACAGCAGTCTGAAAGGAGCCGTGTTTGAAAACAGGGCTCCTAAAATGCAGCAAACGCTTGGAAAATGACTTCTTTATTGCTTGGGAGCAAAAACTGATGCTAATGCTGGAGGAGGCAGACGTCAAACCCACGTAGTGTAGTTACCTTGAGCTTCGGCAGCCGCTTGATGGTTTTCAGGGGCCTCAAGACCCGCAGCACACGGAGAGACTTGATGGTCTTGATATCCCGACCCTTGTTGGTCCTGCCACATGGGAAGGAGGCACAGGCACCCAAAGATGAAACAGAGAGACAGTAACCTTCCAGCTCCGGGGCTGGATGTTATACCCCCAGCATAGGGAGGGGAACGTGGGGCCATGCTCTGCAGTGAGAGCTAGCTCTGTGACCCTCATTGATTGAATGTGGTGATCAGTCCCACCCACAGTGCTTTTTTTTTCTCTTGCCTTTTAACCCAAGCCCGTGGGCTGGAGCCCAGGGTGGAGCAGAACGATCCTGGTGAAGGTGGCACAGCTCAAAAACCATCAACGAAACACCTTACAACAACAGATACCCTGAACTACGCAGCTCTTCTGCAAGGGTTAATGCAACAGGGAGCACATTAATGGGCTTAATCATTAAGAGATGTAAACAAAGACACTAATTAATACTACAGAAAGTGACTGTACTAACAGCCCTAGGACCCATACTTCCACCTTTAACACGCAGAGCAGCATGCTCAGATCCCAGAGTCAGACAGACACCTGCCCTCCCCCCATGCTCCCCCATGGACACTCAGGCAGCATAGTTACCCCAAAGCATTTCTGTTGGGAATCCAGCCCAAGCCATCGAGCAGCGTGAACAGAATGGAAGAGAGAGGAGAGAGAAAGAAAGTAAGGAAAGCATTCTGGGAGCCGCGTGGGATGGCGACAGCCTCCAACATCACAGCCATGGTGGGGACCTGAGGCAGGAGGACATCCATCACGTCCACCCATAGGCATGGCTTGTCTCCAGTAGTGCAAGGAAAGGCGCAGAGGAGGAGGCAGCAGCTCTGCAGGGTGCTTCTGCCCTCACACACCAAGTGAGACAGAGAGGGCCATGCTCTGAGCATCGCTCAACCTTTCCTCCCATTGCAAACCCACAAGCCAGGTCTTACCACAGCTCTCAGAGCTGCACGCTAATGCCTCCTCTGAGGGTGCCACGGGAGGCAAAAGCAAGCAGGGTCTTTAGTTATGGTGCTGGTTATTCCAGCTAATTTAATTACAGCTCTTTGGAGATTTACAGCGGTATGTCAGGCTTTTTATTTAGGCTGCATTTGGGGTGATGTATTAGCTTTCCAAGCTGAGAGCTGCGGAGTGGAGGCAGGCATAGACGGCCTCTCGCTCGGAAAGTGCACGCTCTGAGTGGGCAGCAGACAGACAACAACATCACCTGGAGATGAGGCTTTATGGGCAGACACGTGGGCACTGTTTTTTACTGTGGAACGGCACTGAGGGCTGTGGGGTGAGGGGGCACCACAGGCCAGCTCAGAGAGCTCCTGCCATGCCTGTGGGGAAACCCTCAGGCAACCCAAACCTCCATGGGGGTATAAAAGGCCCCTCGAGAATTCAGTTGCCCCATGTCAAAGGGGATCTCTCTGTTCCCCAGGAGGCTGGGGACAGGGAAAAGCCACAATGCTGACAACACAGAGGATGTGGGCACAACCCCTGCTGACCACATCCCTGTCCCCGCAGGGCTCTGGGGTGATGCCCGCCCTCAGAGCAGAGGGAAAGCCACCAGCTAAAGAGCATAACTTCCAGCTCAGACGCGCTCAGAGAGCAGCTCCACCACACAGAGTGCTGCCTTTGCTGGTTTTGGGCACCCTGGAGTGCATTGCAGGCGTACAACTCCAGCTCTGCCACTCTTTGTTCTCATCTATCTAACAAGTCCCTGAAACCGCACAGCTTTTGGCCATCAGAGATACAGCTGGGCTTCACACACAGTGCATGAAGCTATTCCCAGAGCACAATGTCACAGAGAAATCCCCCAAAATCATGGTCTTGCAGCCATAAGACAAGGTCACATCCTTCCCCTTCCCAGCCAAGAGGAGCCAATGAGGTCGACAGCCACTCACGCCAAGGCGAAGGCCACCAGAGCTCCCACCACCACGATGAAATCTAGGATGTTCCAGAGGTCTCGGAAGTAGGAGCCATCCTGCAGGATCAAGCCCTGGTCGATCATCTGGGGAGATAAATACAGGCAGAAGGGCAGCAGCTCGGCCACAGAGATAAGCAGTCCCACTGCCCAGCTGGGGTAGGGCATCGATCCAGGAGCATTGCATTTCAAGGGGGTCTGGATGGTGATATAAGCAGTACTGAGTTCTCTCATCTCCTACTGCTAAGAACCAGGGAACTTTCAAGTTTCCATCGTACAAATTCAGGACCAGGGTGGAAAACCTGAGCTATTTCCCACGTAAGATGCTTGCTCCCCTCGCCACCACCAGCACAGCCAGCTGTCTTACCTTGATAACCATCTCGAAGGTGAAGACACCGGTGAAAACGTAATCAAAATACCTCAGCACCTGCAGAGAGAGGGCACGGGTGCTCTGCAGAAGCTTCCCAGAAAAGGGGCTCAACCGAGGCTCCTCCAGAGCAGCCACGAGACGAGCCCCATTTTGGAGGTACACAAAGAGCATTTTGCAATCACTTTGTTACGGTCGGAGTTGGTGAGGACGGGATCCTCAGCCGCGAGGGCGATGCTGCTGGCGGCGATGACCAGGAGGATGCACATCTCAAAGTAGCGCAGGTTCACAATGTAGTGGCAGGCTCTGCGCACCCTACGGCGAGACAGTCCCCATCTGTTACAGCCACCCCCTGTGCCCCACGTGTGCCAAGGCCATGAATTGTTCCAGGCTCTCCGGCCTGATTCGTCACCAAAGGAGAGCAGGTTGGGTATTAGGAAAAAGTTCTTCTCAGAAAGAGTGGTGTGCATTGGCACAGGCTGCCCAAGGGAGCTGGTGGGGTCACCATCCCTGGAGGTGTTACAGAACCATGGAGATGTGGCACTGAGGGACGTGGGCAGTGGGCATGGTGGAGGTGGGCTGTACAAAAGCCAAAAATAAGAAAATCTCACGGGTTTGTGGTGCTGAAGATGAACATGGAGCTGTGTGGCACCATTGCTTTGCCCGTCTCGCTCTTCTCCTTCTTCCGCTTCTTCTTCTCCATCTCCTCCTCATCCTCTTTGCTCTCTGCCTCCTTCAAGGGGCTGGCTTCTCCGTCGGTCTTGTTGCTAACTGCAGAGAAATGAGAGCCTTTGCCTGCAGCCAAGAGGGGTGAGGGGCAGCTTCTGCCCCAGACCTGCCCCACTCCCTGCTGTGGGGACACTGGGAAGGATGACATGGGATGATGGGATGGATACCCCCACCCACCCCATGGATGTGGATGGGGAAAGCCACGCGAGCAGCCTTCCGCTCCCCCCTGCGTGTGCTCAGGAAAGAGAGAGGGGTCCTCACTCTGTACCACAGTGGAGTCTTGGACGTCAATCATGATGGTGGTGCTCTCGGTGGCCTTCTCAGTGTTGGCGGTGACGGAGGACAGGTCAGGCTCGCTGTGGCTGACGGTGCGGCTGGCCCCCAGTGCCGCACCCCCCAGCAGGGCCTGCTCACTGGTGTCTGGACTACTGCAGTCCTGCTCGCCCAGGCTGCCCTCCATCCCCCGCAAGGGCTCAGGGGCTGATGCTGGGAGGCTTCCCTCCTCGGCGGGAACCCCATTAGTCCTATAAGACAAAAAAGAGCGAGAAAATAAGTGGAAAGCAATGACAGAAGGAATCACAAGGGTTGCAAAATGCCCCCCAGCCACCAACCTGGTGGGGTCCCCGCTCGTCTCCAGCTCGCCCTGAATCAGGTCCAGCGCTGCGGCAGAATCCCCACGCCGCTCCCCATCCTGCATCCCCTCTGCAGGGCAGGGCTCCTCCAGCCCCATCTCCTGGCTGCCCGCATGGCTCTCCAGGGCTCCGGTTGGCTCCTTCCCCTCCATCCTGGCTTTCCGATGCCGGCTGCGCCGCTGGCTCTGCCTCATCCGCGCCCTCTCCTCGATGCCACCTCCTGCCCCTTCCTCACCCGGCTCGCAGTTCCCATGGCACGCTTTGTGTTGCCACATCTCCTTGTCCCTCCTGGCACGGGGCGATGGGCTCTTCCTGTCCTCCCCACCGCCTGGGTTGGTTCCCGGGGCCGGCTGCTCGGGACCCTCAGCCGGCGGCCGCTCACCCTTGCCGCCTTGCTCTTCATCGCACTTCTCCAAGGCAACGCCATCCCCTGGCTTCTTGCGGCGGAAGATGCTGGCATGTGGGTTGATGAGGGGTGGCTCATCCTTATTGATGCCCTCCTGGCTGGACATCTGCATGTGCCGGCGCAGCTGGCTGGTGCGCTGCTCCCACACCGACATGTGGTGCCTCCGGCGCCGCTCCCGCCTGCAGCGCGGATATATGGGCTGGGATCAGCGATGTCCCCGCTGGTGCTGGCATGTCACCCCATCCCATCCCAGCTGCATGCACCCACAGCCCCCTTGACAAGACATGGGGGTGCACACAAGTCACCAGACATGGAGTTTGGGGAGACAAACACCTGCCCAGCCCCCAAGACTTTGTTCCCAGCCTTTGGGCATCCTTCTGGTGCTGGCAGGGGCTGGCAATTCGGCTGAGCCTGACCTCCTGCCCTTTCAAAAGACTGCAAGATGTAGGAGGAATGAACCCACACCTGCCCCATGCCAACCAGGTGGGGACCAACCATAATAGTCTTGCTTGCCTGGTGACACCATTTTCAATCACAGAACCATAGAACGATCTGGGTCGGAAAGGACCTCAAAGCCCATTTAGTTTCACTCCACTCTGCCAAAGGAAGGGACATCACCCAGCAGCTCTGGCTGCCCAGGGCCCATCCATGACCTGGGATGGGGCACCCACAGCTCTGGGCAGCACCTCCCCACCCTGAGTGAACAATTCCCACCTAACATCTCATCTAAATCTCCCCTCTTTTATTTAAACCCATTCCCCCTCATTCTATCACTGTCACCATGTAAAAAGTGAATCTCCATCCCTTTTTTATAATCCCCCTTTAAGCACTGGAAGATTGCAGTGAGGTCTCTCTAAAGAAACAGGGACAAAGTCCTATCGCTGCAGCACTGGAAGTGCCCTTGTTTCTCCAGCTCCTTGGAGCCAGACTCCTTTTGGGAGCAACACTGCCCTAACGATGACCACGCTTGCATGGCCGTGCTGATAGGACGGAGATGGAGAGGAAAAAGGGATAAGATGTCAGGTCCAAGAGCAGCCTTTCTCGATGAGAGATGGCCCTTGCTGCTGATATGTGTGCGATGGAACGCATCACCAAGCACAGGAACCCCTCCCTGCCTGCACAGCTGGCCGGACACATGCCATGGGAGGACTGCACGGAGGATATGGGACTGCAGCTGTTGGCTTCCTGCATAGCCAGAGCTCCTCCGTGTTCTGCCTTCTAGGATCCCTGACACCTCCATAAACACAAACACCCCACGGAGGATAAACGTTCCCCTTCCCAACACACCGAGGCACACAGAAACACACACGTGCACACGCGTACGCCGCTCTCCCCCGGAGCACACGCTGTACACGCCCACGGGTACACCGACACACAGACGCACAGAGCCACGAACGCACGCAGGGACACGGGTGCAGGGGAGCACCCCAAGCACCCCACACACAGGCAGGAGCTGCCCCAACAGCACAGGAGCCATAGATGACACGCGACCCACGTACAGGTGGCTGCTGCGCGGCTCCCACATCGACATGTGGTGTCTCCTGCGCCTGTCTCTTCTGGGGAGGAAAAACAAACCCGTTCAATCCCCACCAGCCCTCCTCCATCACAGAGATGCCCGAGGGCACATGGATGCCAGAGCAAGGAGCCACCAGCAAACTGCTGCCTGTCTGTGCTTGCACACCAGCAACAAGCTCTGTATGTGCTCACGCACGTGTGCCCCATTTGGACATCCCATCAGGGCACACGGACTGCTCGCCAATGGGATGCACGCTGCAGTGCCTGTGCTAGAGCTGCAGAACTGGGCTGGGGAGAAAGGAAGGTATGACCAAAACAAGCTGCCTCGAAGTTCAGGTCCTTGGGTATTCCAAGCAGAAAGAGCTCTTCGCTTCTAGTAACACGCAGCATTTTTACAGAGGAGGTGATGTGTTGGGCTGGCCCTGTGATGCTCAGAACATCACTATGTGTTAATGCAGCCATGTGCGCTACCCTGAGACCACAGAGTGGGACACACAACAGATATATGCAAATATGCAAATATGCATACACTGATCTACGTTTTTTGCTTTCTGCAAACGCCATATGTGTGTAAGAACGCACAACCAAACTCACACCCAGGTGCATGCAGAGCTCATGTGTGCAAGGTTGTGTGCATCGTAGAATTATAGAGTAGTTCAGCTTGGAATGGAAGATCATCCATGCTGTGGGCAAGGTTGCCAACTGCTAGATCAAGCACTAGGATCAGGTTGCCCAGAGTCCCATCCAAACCAGCCTTGGGCACCTCTTGGGACAGGGCATCCACAGCTCTCTGGGCAGCTGCTTTCTCCATGGGCACTGACAACCTCACCCCCCAGCACGGTCCCATTGCCATGCCAGGGCCAAATCACAGCCCCACACACAGGGACAGCCCAGTGCCCTGCTCAGGGCACATGGTATAGGTATGGTTGCCATTCCCACAGCAAGGGGCCACGCAACACGCTGGGCACCAGCACATCACAGCACCCGCATGCGTCTGTCCATCAGGCCTCCCACTCACCGAGAAGCCTGAGCCATCTGCACCACAGGCACCCGTGTGCATACACAATGCTCCAATCGGCACCACAGCCACCCACACCAGCATGGCCACGTGGGAGCACTCCTCCCAACCACAGTCGGACCTCTCCTCCAGCACCAACGCGCGCACCCAACCTGCCCGCACCGCATACCCACGTAGGAATTGAGCCATCTGTGTCTGCGCACGCCCAAATGCCAAGAGCAGTTCTGCTGCACCACTGCAGCCCTTTAGCACCAGGCTCTGCTCTCGTTTGCACCTTCCTGTGATTTCCCCACCATGTCCCCCCCGCCAGCTGCCGTCATCAGTGGGATATCCAAATCAATCCTGGAAAATGTCACCCCTGTGCCACCGCAACCCTTGAAACTATCCATCCTGAGCAGAGGGAGGAACTGGGAAAAAGAGCATATCTCCCATTTAAATGCCAGTGGAGCAACAACAACGACATTAAGGCTAAGAAAATCTGCTTTCCTAACCAGCTATATTTGGCAACAGCTATAAGACTAGTAAGGAGGTGCAGAGCGGGCAAATCCTTTGGTGCCCCCACATATTTCATCTCCCACCTCTTTCTTTCCATTCTCCATCTCTCTCCATCCTCTATTTTTCTCCATTGTCCAGCCCAAATCTCTATCTTCCCTCACTTTACCCAGTGCATTCAGGTGGGCAGCCAGAGGCTCATCGTAACACACGAACTCTGCCATCTTGCCCATAAACCCCCAAATCCTGCTCGTATGGATTTCTCTCTTATGATGAATATCCCTTCATCCCCAGGCATGTCTTACAGGTACATGCCCTCAAAACCAGCAGGCATGCATTCAGGACAGGGAATCATCGCATCCCACTGCTGCAAAGCCAAGGAGCCAGGGACCTTGGACAGATCCCAAATGTCTAAGATGAGCCTTGCCGCTTCCCCCAACACTGTGCATTGGAGCTTGCCTAGATTTCTCTCAGCAGATTTGCTGGAGACTGTGCCGTGTGCGAACCTGGCTTGGTTTCAAAGCATGATGAAACCTAAAATTCCCTGGGAAGGGATTCTATGAAAAAAAAAATAAAAAATAAAAAATAAATCCTTTCAGCCGTACTGAAATGTACTGTTTTGGGAAACAAATCAAAACGCCTCGTTCCAATGTTGACTTTGAAAGTTTTATATGATTTAGACCATATGACACGGCAAAATAAAGGGGAAAAAAAAGGCGTCTAGGAAGGAAAAACAACTTTCTTCTGCTGAAACGCAGAGGCAGGGCTCCTTAACACTGTGTTGGGGGTTTTATGTGGTTTTGGGCTTTTTCCTTCCCCAAATGAAATTTCTGTACAATGAAACGTGATTTTGCAAACCTGCTCCATCTCATGTAACTGCATTACGGCCAGGGAAGGAGCCCAGGGAGGTTTGGATCTGCTCTGTGGGAGCGATCACCGCCAATCTCCTCCTCTCTGCCTTCATTCCTTACCCTTAGAAGCAACTCTGAGTATCCAGGCTTTACGTTTTGGGGCAAAAAGCCACTGTGGGGAGATTTCTGCCATGTGAGACTCTGCTTGGGGCAGCCCAGGGGCTGTTGGTGAGCTGGTTTCTGCTCCATGGGGAGCACATATCCATCTCCATCCATCCCATGGGATGGGTTTGGGAAGCAAAGGGAGGTGCATGGGGTCACTCACTCAATAGCAGGCATGTTGGGGGCAGACATGGGGCTGACTTCCTTGGCTTTCTGAAGGGCATGCTTCTGGTTAAAGGCCTCTTCTTCCTCCTGCTCATCCTACAAAGGAAACAGAGGGAATGCTTAGTGTGAGGAGAGCAGTTCAAGGGAACGCGCACCCATTAGAGGGGCCAAAAGAAAGGGGGAGCATGCAGAGACTGCCTTCACTAGTCACACGTTTTGGAGACAGCTTTGCCACCACACCAGTTCTTGGTGATACCTCAAGCCGGCATCACCACCTGCTCCCACCATGGGAGGAGGACAGGGACAACAGGACAGGACACAGGCAATGGGGGACCCCCGGGCTCTGCCATCCCATTTCATTCACTGGGAATGGGTTAGATTTATACCTACATGGGGGCTGCTCAGTGAGCCTACAGGAGCTGAGGAGTAGGCATGAGCTCTGCAAAAGCAGGCAGCATGGGGTATCTGGTCACGTTCAAAGAGCAGCAATGACCCCTGCAGCCCTCGCCTCCTTACCTTTACCCAAATGGTGCCCCAACATTTAGCCTTCCTCAAATATTTCCCAGCACAGTCTTAAAAGCAGTCAAGCCCAATAAGTTTCTCAAGAGCTGTCCTAAATTGCATTCTAAATCACTTCCACTGCCCTGCAGGCAGATGTGGAGTAAATAGTGACACCACTGGAAAGCATTTCGCTGCCACATCTCCAGCAAATGACAGCCCACACCAGATAGATGAGAGTTATCTTGGTCTGACTGGGGGCAAACAAAGCTAGGGAACTTAAGTGGAGAAATGGTTAGGCCACACTTGATGTGAAGTGTGAGTGTTCAGGAGAGCCACAAGAGCAACAGGTTGGAGTACTTCCACCAAACAAAGGTGAGCTGAGCTAAGGGACAAAGTGGTCACAGGCACTGCTCCTGGTGCCATCCCCTCCCAGCCACCCTTTCCACCAGTAGTAAGAAAAAGGAGCAATTGGAACTTACCTTGGTGAGCTCCTGAGCGTTAGCCAGGTTGTCCACTGCAATGGCCAAGAAGACATTCAGCAGAGTATCTGCAAGCAGCTAAGGATGCATAAGCCATGTGTTAAGGACATGGGCATTTGCAGCCACCGAGGGAGGGTGGCCCTGATGGCTCCTCAAAGCTCAGTGAGGAGCAACCACAAGGACAAACGCCTCACCCATCCCATCTGAACCACCCACAGTGCATCTCCAGACAGCTCCTGATCTGCATTTGGGACATGCAAGACCACCCCACGTGTGATGGGTCTCCCTCAATGGGTAAAGAAGGAAGGAGCAGTGGTGGGGAGAGTGGGAGCCCCAAAGAGGGAAATGAGACGGGTTTATTTCTGCAAAAAGCACAACATCCAGGTGGATACAGTTCCCAAACAAGGTGAGGACGATGAAATAGATGGAGGACCACATGCCCGAGCGAACACCTCCCTGGGAGCGGATGCCATTGTACATCACCTCATTCCAGTCCTCACCCGTCAAGATCTGCAGAAAGAGAGAAAGTCAGCAGGTCTGTCACCAGCCACCTTCTTACCACATGGGCAGTCCCATCAACCTATTCCAGACAGGGCAAGAGCTGAGTATGAGGACCTGTTATACAGGTGCGCTCTTTAGGGAGTGAATACTGCTGAGGGACTGGGTCTCCTCAGAAGTGCTTTGAAACTCTTCCACCGTGTATAACGACAAAGAGAGCCATTCACAAGTTAGGTCCTAACAGCTGATGGAGGGAGACCTGCTTGGTTTAGAGCCCTGTTCAGCCAGGGTGCAGTGAGCAGATGGCCCCAAACCCATCTGGCTTTTTCCCTTTGCAGCCCAGCTCCTACCTGGAACACCGTCATGATGGCTGCAGGGAAAGTGTCAAAGTTAGCTGATGGTGTCCCATCGATGAAATTAAACCTGGAAGTGGAACCAGAAGGACATGAGCAAGCTGGAGTAAAGAGGTCATCAAAGCATAGGCTGCTTATTTATGCTTAACAGGGCCTTCACCCACTCTAGGGAAGATCCGCTGGTCACGTAATGCCTAAACAGAACAAATATATCATGGCCAAAAGGAGTCCCATAGCTCAGAGGCACTTCACAAGCAGGGACCTTTGTATGGGAGAACTGCCACTGGTAGCAGCAGGCTGAGGAGCATGGCTGCAGAATTCCTGGCACCCACAACGGTATCATCTCTGAGCTTCAAGATCACCCAACAAAGCTCAGTTTCCCCAACTGCAACGACCTACCCGCCTCCAAACAGCTGCATTCCCAGCAGGGCAAAGACCACAATGAAGAGGAATAGCAAGAAGAGCAGGCTGATAATAGACTTCATGGAGCTCATCAGGGAGACCACCAAATTCCTCAAGGATGCCCAGTACCTAGAAAACAGAGACAGTGCTGAGCACTTGCAGTAATGCCAGCTGGAGTGACTGGACCTGGGCTGCAGCCACAGCCCAAGGTGGAGGGTGACAGGCACAAATGGTTGGTACACACTTGGTTATTTTAAATATTCGTAGGAGACGAAGGGCTCGTAGGACACTGATCCCAAAAGAGGTCCCTGGTCGGAAGATGGCCCAAACCACTTCAAAGATGCTTCCCACTGTGACCTGAGAAACAGACATGGCCACAAGTCAAAGATGAGCTCAGAACATGCTGCTGCAGGAAGCCTTCCCATTCTTGAAAGCAAAGCACCCACCACCCTGCCCCAGAACCTGGTGTCTCAGTTTGGCCGTCCTGGCCCCTTCAAGGACCATGTCCTCATTGGTCCCTTGCTCTGTAGAGAGCCCTAAACATATTCCCTGGCCTGCAGCATCCCTGGAGCCACCTACCCCACAGTCGAAGCAGTTGAATGAAGAATGGAAGTACAGGCGTGGCCCCATCCCATACATCTTCAAGGACATCTCCAGGAGGAAGAGCCCAAGAAACAGGAACTCTGCATAGTCTGAAAGCAAAAACCCAGATGTTCCACCCTCGTGGCACCAAGCAGCATGCATACACCCACCAGAGAGAGGCCCACGTAGCACATCACAGAGGTGGGACAAGTCAAGGAGCACACTGCTTCCCCAGGGTATGGAATTTGGAAGCAAGTATGCAAGGAGCTAAACGTGAATAACAGAGCACCAGTCCCACAGTGTTAATTTTTCAGAGTAGATGCATTGGTGCCCCAGGTGGTACTGAGGACCAGTGAGGGCTGTCATGGAGCAAAGCAGTTCCGTAACGTTATATGACGATTGTTGGAGCATCCTCCAAGATGTTAACCACACTGCCCTGTAGGGGAATATTAGCAGCCTGGATCTAAATCATTGCACAGCTGGAACTTGGCCAGGGTAACTAAGCCAAACAGCCACAAGCCAGTAAAAAGCTTCTCAAGATATTTCACAAACATTAGCAGGCAACAGACTGGCTCTTCACCTTGTCCAAAAGATGCTTCTCACCACGACCAGCTGCCACACCGCACTGTGTTGTGCTGGGATCCCAGCAGGACTGAGCATGCTAATGCAGATTGGGCAGGTACGGTGCTTGCTGGGGACGTTTTCAAGGTGAATAAGAGTAACATGGATGAGAAAGCAGCAATGTCCCTCCTGCAACAGCTCAGCAGCAACATACGACTGCCGTGGGGTTGACCACACTGCTCTGCTGTTAGCCCCATGCCAGAATGGCCATAGCTCTATTGCCTCTAAGACTCTCTGTACCGCAGCCCACAGTGGACTGGGGGATGCCCCAGTCACTGTCATTGGGATCCCTGATGCCACGATCTGAACCAAAACTTCAGCTGGAGGGTTCTTCCATGACCATTGCTCAACCTCATCCGCGCACACTCACACCTTCCCTGCTCAGACCCCACAGCTGTAGGCATTCAAAATGGAGCTCCAGCAAGATTTCCATCACCACTGCTCACAATTTTCGGATAAACACAACCCCTGCACCAAACCCAGGGACTCACAGAGGAAGTGGGTGAGCCAGGCTGGCTGGTTGTGATGGACGATGGCCACACAGGCAGTGTTAAGAGCCACCAGGCTCAAGACAATCCAGTAGAAGACCTGGGATTTCACCATGTGGCGAACAGAGATGCGCAGGAGTCGCTCCTTGTGCCGTAAATAGGAGGCTCCATCCACTCCTTTGAGACCAGAGCGACTCAAGGGGTTACCTGAGGGAACAGAAGGGGTGCCAAGGTGAGAGGAGAAGTTGGGATCTCCAACCTTCATTGTGACATGAAGGCGAGTCAACTGGCTCCCAGCACAATGGCACAAGGATTCCCAACTGTGGTGCACGCAACCACCACAACTCAGTGTGCTGGCAGATGTTTGGGGGAGGAAAGCTTTGAACTGCACTGACCCAAGGTGGGATGAAGAGGCCTTCTCTGTGCCAGCCTCCGCTCACCCACGGAGGAGATATCGACGCAGTGCTCATCGCTGGAGTCACGGTTCATGGCATCCGTCCGGTTCCTCTTGATGGTGGCTCTCCTGAGCACTGGGAAGAGGAACAGGGTTGGACCATGGTGACCCAGCTCTACCCTCAGCCTGATCATAGGACCATGATCAGGTGATCAGTACTTGGTAATTCAGGTCTGGGCATGGAATGGAGATATGATCACACTCAATTGACCTCAGGCCAGAAATACTCCTCATGCAGAAGCAGCCATCTCCTGGCCTCAGGAGCCATCCATCCCCCCGCAACCCTCCATTGGGCTGCAGACCACAGTGGAGCATGTGTAGGCTCTTCTCCACTCATACAGGAGGGTTTCAGGCACAGTGAAGGGCAGTAGGTGCTTTTGCAGGATATTCTCTTACCTTCTAAGGCTGAGGTCCCAGCGTTTTTGTTCTCTTCAGCCAGCATGACTTCCTCTATGCAAAACACACAGCTCAGCATCAGGAGACAAGCCACCATCGGCTGAGCACATCAGACTTAAGCACTTTGCCTGGCCTGGAAGTGGTTGCTAGAGGTTGCAACTCTCATCAAGTATAAAGTAAGTATCCAAAAG
>PPHD01011312.1:0-18916 GCA_002909625.1 Bambusicola thoracicus | reverse complement strand
CATACTTCCCCCTTTATAGGTACACACACACACAGATATATAATGGGAATAAAAGATTCCTTGAGAAGTCAGAAAACAGAAGAATTTTATCTGGGTAAAAAGTGTGTTTGCACCCAGTCCTTCCAGGGCCAAAGAGGCTGAAGCTGCTCCATCACTGCAGGAGAGTGAGTGAGCCTTTCTGTATTGAAAAAGTATGCTTTCAAGGTCTATTTTACTTTGTTCCTCTTAGTTTAAAACTAAGCAGCCTTTGGTGCAAAGCTAGCTTGTCAGCTGTTCACCACGAGCTGCAGGTTTTTGAAGGGAAAAGCTTGCTTGGCCAGCCATCAGCCTTTGAGTTTCTATTGCCTGGGTCACACCTGGCAGGGGACAACCATGGAGTGGAGAGGGATGAGGTGTTGTCCTCTAGGAGGTGTGCAAAGAGAAAGGATAAAGTCAGAGCTGTCTGCATCCAATTTCAGTGCCAGCCTTGTGGCTGCTCACGCTGAAGCTTCTTCCAGTTCGAGCAGGAGGAGAATTTTCTACCAGCTCAGGTGTCTTGCTGAAGGATGAGGCAGCAGGGATGGAGGCATGCTAGGCTGTGCTGGGATGGAGCTGTGATAGGGTGTGCTGGGGTGGTGATGTGCTGTGATGGAGGGGTGTTTGGATGTCCTGGATGGAGATGTGGGTGCCAGACATGACGTGTGCCACGTGCTCAGCAGGTGTGAGTCCTGCTGGGGTTTATGCAGAGAGGATCAGAAGGGGCTGATGTGAGGGAGGTTAAATGAGGCTTCCTGAACTGACGTTCCCCTTCCTTCCAGGGATACTCGTGCATTGGTGTTGCCTTTAAACAAACAACTCCTGCTGTTTTCCTGGCGGTGTGCAGATAGATCTATAGCAGTTTTGTGCCTTTTAGCAGTTAAAGGAAAAGAAATAGGAGGGAAACATTAAAGCTTCTTCTCCCACCTTGAAGCCTGAACAAACCTGTCTGCTCCAAACCAGAGAGGCATGCATCACTAATATCTAGGGAAAGAAGGCTTGTCATTTCTGTTTGAATTGTGCCTTCAGAGCTGGGAATTGACCTCGTGCCATTCAAAGCAATGAGTTTGCCCATGCACTTCAGTGGGAGATGGTTCAGGCCCTGAGAACTTGATGATGAGGGAAGGAGTGGGTGAACTTCTTGCAAAAACATCTTTGCTCCGACCTGTTTGGGTGTCTGGGTATGGGGAATTAGTAACAAGGGGTGTGCAACGCTTAGTTTGAATAACTCATCCTGTTTGCTCTGGGTTTCCTAATAACTGCAGCCCTCTTCATCACAGGATCTTCTAGGATGTGTGGTTAGACTTTACTCCATTCTTGTGCCCCATCAGAAGAATGGACAAAAAAGTATATTAAGGTACTAGTGACAGGCTAGCCTGAATATCTCAAAGCTTAGGCATTTATGTTTAAAAATACTCCTCAAAACCATAGCATGGCCAGCAGCCAGGTGTGAAGTCACCGCCCCTGGTGGTGTTCAAAGAGCATTTGGATGTTGTGCTGAGGGACATGGTTTAGCAAGGACCATTGGTGAAGGGCGAATGGCTGGACTGGATGATCCTGTGGGTCTTTTCCAACCTTAGCAATTCTATGAAGCTATTCCTCTGGGCTTCTGGGGTAGAGCATCAAAGCCATCTTTGGAAGCTTTCAGCTCCAGTGCAGATGGAATGAACTTCATCAAGACTTTTAACCTGGGACTCCTTGAGATGGGAATAGCACATTGTTACTCTCATTTGGTTCCCAAGCAGGCAGTGCTCTCCAGTATTCCAGCATTGGCCTGTCTTCTCTTTTTGGCTTTAAATCCAGTTTTTTGCTGAGTGACACATCTGGGAACGTTGCAGGGGGTTCAGTCTCTGCTGGGAAAGCACCAGCAGGAATGAGGCCCCGCATGCACTTCTCAATCTATGCTCTCTAGGAGAATCTCATGGGAAGGGCTGAAAACCCCAAGAAGGAGGGAAATGAAGGGCGATGTGGGCTGCGCTCCCCGGCAGAGGGCACTCAGAGCCCGGCCGAGCCCCGGCGCTCCGACCTTACGGCGAGCGGAAAATGCATTGCTGCCTACCGAGCCCGAGAGCCCCTTCTCCAAAGCGGATAGGAAAACGAAAGGACACCGAGGAAGCGTTAATTACCCGCGGAAACACTCGGGGAATGCTGCTTTAATCAGGGCAAAGATGAATGCTAACACAAGCAATGGCTGTGACTTTTGCGTGAGCAATCCCAGCCAGCGGTTTGCCCGGCTTTTCTTTTGTTAGGGAACACCGAGGGGGTCCCGTCTGACATACCCAGCTGGTTATCCTCAGCGAGGAGGATGTTTATGCAAAATTCATCCCAATTTATTCAGCTATCGCAATTAGGCTGAACTCAGTTCCTTCTAATATTTGATACTTCCTGCCTAACTTTATCCGGGGGAAGAAAATGGTGCATTTCTGTTCACTTGAAAGCAGAGCACAGACCTGAGGCGATAGCTAACAGCATCCCACAGCAAGAAATGTGTTCCCACAAAGTGTTTCAAGCCACGGGGAGGGGTTGGCTTGGATTCACCTGTGTGCAAGGAATAATTGCTTCTTTTGTTATATGGCAGGGCAAGCTTTCCACTCCTAGCTTCTCCCCCTATTCTAGGTGCTGACTTTGTGTATTTTGGGCAATAAAATCCAATTCCACTCCATCTGGAGGCTTACATTTCCCAGTTCCCACTTTATTGCAGATGTGGAGAGGGTGGTAGTTGTGACTAACGTGAGAAGCTGGGATATTTTTCTCTTTTTGAGAGGTGGAAAAATCACCAAAGATTCCAGGGCAGAAATCACTGCTCCTCACTGTCCTACAGCATCCCTTGTGCTTCCTTCCAGCAAGAGCCAGGAAACCCCAAAGCCATGTCGTGGGCACCTCTTATCTTATTCCAGCACCTGAAGTTGAATGCAGGATACCTTCGGTGCTTCTTCCTTGAACTGTCTTGCAGGATTAAAGCTTGAATTAAACACAGCTCGGGGAGGGGAGTGGGGGGAACCTTCCTTCCCCTGCACCAGTTTGCCATACACCATGGCTGGTCCCCAGCAGGCAACACAGAAGTATTTGGAATCTGGGGGATATTTCCTATTAGATTTATTTAATAGTTTTGAGGTTGGTTAAATATGGAGTGACAAATTAATTCCAATTTAACTACTTCCCTCTCGGCCTTCCTGCCTCTTGCAGCTCCCCTGTTGCCCCGCTAAGCGGGACCAGCTGGTGGGATCAGGGCGGTTTGGCAGCTGCGATGTGTTTGTGTGCAGGCAGGTCTGTTCTCCTGCTGTTGGCTCTGCACATGCCCACATGCCATCTTCCAAGGAGCAGAGGAAGAAGTTCACCCACCTAAAGCTGTTGTCATGGCTTTTTCTCAATCCCCTTTGAAATGGTTAATAACTAAGGTATTACCTAGCAAGCCACCCACTTGTAATCTCCCCTTGGGTGTGCTTTGCCTCCTTCCAGGGTACATTTGCCATCAGTCTTCAACCCTCTAGTAGCTGGGTGTTGCCTAAGGTGCACTGTCTGGATATGCAGCTCCCAGGGTCCCTTTTCTTGTCAGTCACAGCCGAGAGCAGAGACTTCAGGTCCAGGATCAGACAGGGCTTGGTTGCAATCCCTAATACAGTCAGATATAGTCAGGAAAGGAGGACGCTGGGGAGTGGGGAGTGTGAGTGGGGAGAGAGCAGATGCCCTCCTGACAGGTGTTTGGTCATGTCTCTGCCCTTAGCATCATGATCAGTGTTGGCTGGAGTGGAGGACAGGAGAACTGCTGGAAGCCCAGCTCCAAGCCTGTCTTGGTTTGAGCCAGGCTCGCAGTGAATATCAAGGCTGGGGGTGATGCTCTCCCTGGACTCCTACAGCCTTTCTGTGTTTGTAGAGCTGGGTGCACCTCCTGGCACTGCCATGGGAAGCAGAGAATGGGAAGGGTCACCAAGTGTCCGCAGACACTGCAAACACCCTCTACACACCCCTCCCAGGAGGGCATTCATGCTCCCTCTGCACAGGTACAGATGGTAGATTTTCCTTGTGCTCTATATGCAGGCAAAGAGGTGCTGTCTTTAGCCCTCAGTAGCATTAGGAAAAGCCAGAAATCTGAATGCAGCCCGGCACTTGGAGATGTTCCTGTGGCCTAATGCTAAACTTTGATGCATATTACTCTCAGCTTAGTATGGAGGTGTTCAAGGCCAGGTTGGATTGAGCACTGGGCAACCTGCTCTAGTACCTGATCTGCAGGTTGGCAGCCCTGCCTGTGACTGGAGGAGTTGGAACCTGATGATCCTTGAGGTATCTTCCAACCCAAGCCATTCTAGGGTTCTACAATTCTGTGATTCTGTGGACAGTGGGAAACATCAAAAGAGTTGCTGACAAATTGTTGTTGAAGTGTTTTTTGGTCTTCATGCGCACACTGTTATTCAGCAAGTGCTGCTGAGCAGTCCTGATACTCCACTTTCCATTTCCCAGGCCCTTTGCTCCAACTGTTTGCTTTTCCATAGTGTAATACATGGCATTCCTTGCCTGCCATCATCCTGCTGGTCATCTTATTACTTACACAAAGCAAATACCAAGGATTAAACCTTTAGAAAGAAACAAATCCGACTAGCTTTATATTCTCTTTGAGTCTGGATTCATTATTCTATTAAGGCAAGAGAAACAAAAACAACAACAAAGATTGCATCTTTTCTGCAGTTACATTAATTATTTGTGGCCTGGAGCTGACAGTATGAGAGGCAATTAGCCTAGTTCTGATTATTGGATTATTTTTAAGAGCTGAGCCCTGCCACAAACTGCTCCGTGTGGTCTTCAAGATGAGTCTCCATTGTCATTATTAGGGCATCCTGGTCGAGCCCATACGTGCACGGGAGGTGCATGATTGCAGTCTGTGCTACAGCCATCTCCCACCACTCATCTCCGGTGATGTTCTCGAGCTCCTGTTGGAGCCACCCGAGCAGTGGTTTGAGGTCTCCCGAATCTCCTCTGAGGAAGTCCGCCCAGCCCTGGGGTGGGAAGCGGTGCTCAGGAGCCACGAACTGCAGCTGTGCAGAGCCCTGCTCCTCCTCCTGCTCGCCCTCGAAGTGCGCTGCGGGATGGGGCACTCGAGGTAATCGTTCTCTGCCCGCACTGAGTACCGGATGGCCTCGATGTTCTTGTTGCATACAGCACAGGTGGGCTGCTGCTTTGCCCACCGCAGCGCACAGCCCAAGCAGAGCTGGTGCAGGCAGGGCATCACGTAGGCCGCGTCGTCCCGGCTCTGCCCACATATGGGGCAGTTCCAGTCCGAGGGCAGCTCCGTGGCCCTGGGCTGTGCTGTGGGCTGGGGAGAGCCGAGGTGGGAAAGCTGCTCCCGTCGCTGGCGCTGCAGTGGTCAGGAGCTGTCAGCAAGTGGGGAAGAGAAGAGCACAGCACGGCCCAAACAAAGTCTCATTCACAGCTCCGAGTGTCGCTGCTACGCCCAACTGGAGTCCAGGCATGAGTGATACTGGGCTCTGCTGCACCCCGGTTTCTGCAGGGAAGGTCAGTGAGGTCACAGCCATCTCCTGCTGCTGTCACAGCCCCTTGGTCAGTGACCTCACAGCGCAGGGCTGTGTGTAGTTGGGCACCAGGCTGGGCCTACATCACCATCGCCCTCCATCATTCAGTGACTGCTTTGCGATGGTGATAGATCTGGGAAAATAAAAATAGCATGTGTTTCCAATCTCCACATTCATCCTTCTTCTCTGTACTGTTTTAGAGACACACTTTTTGTCCTGTTCTGGTTCTCATGCAATGCCAATTGGTGGCAATGTCTTTGTCCGGGTTCCTTTCTGTACCAGGTGCTCACAGCACAGCAGGCTGTTTGCTCATACTTTCCTGTGCAACCTGCAGTTGGGGACCTGCATTAGTGGGGCTGGACTTCACCTCCAGAGGTCATTTCCGACCCCTGTTGTTCCAGGATTCTGTTATTCTGTCTTTCTTAGACACACTTGTTGTGGGATCTTACATCAATATTTTGGCTTTCTGGCTGTGCTGCCCATTCTCCTCCACACACTGGAGGCAAGGTATGCAGTTTCAGTTGACTGGACTTTGCACAGACTTTTTTCACAGCTTTCTCCTCAGATGCCTTAATGGTTTTTGAGTTCCTCTGGGTGCTTTGTGCCAGGATAAATGCAGGAGGGCCTGTCCTCAGATGGTGCTGGCTGGCCCAGTGCCACTAACTGCGGGAGTACGATGCCATTTTGCTCAAGCAGGAGATGTGCTGCTCGAACTTCAAAAGGCCACCCACATACACTCGCTGAGCTGGAGGTCTGAATTAGCAGAAGCCACAGTTTTTCGCATGGTTTTCACTCTGAGCCATATAATGACTCAATTTTTTTCTTTAATTCTCTGGAAGGCCTTGAGCCACGGTGAAGAGCGAGCACATTTCAGGTTTGCATTGAAACAAAACATCAGGCAACATTTCATCTTTCTCTTGGCTAAAATGAGCGCTGACTTGATTATAAAAAGATTTTGTAACTGTAAGGAAAATCATAGGGGAGGGCATTTTGCTGCTTCTTGCTATTTCTGATAAGGGAAATTGTAGTCAAGGACTCATAAGCATAACCATGTGCGTTGGCTGTTGGTTCTGTCTCAAATGCGACAGTAACAGCTTTGCCCCATATTGTGAGCACTAAGGATCAATGCCAGAAAGTCAGGAGGCTACTGCTGGAGAGACCCAGCAATGCTGTGAGCTAAAGCTCCGGAAAGGAATCCTTATTGCCACCTGGCTGTGTTTGCGTTGTCCTTCCCAATGAAGTGGTTCCTCAGTGAAGGCCTGCCTGCCTTCCCAGTCTGCTAATGATGTCCCATTTTGGATCTACCTTTCCAAAGGCTGCTTGGTCAATGTGTGGGATTCTGCAGCATGCTATGCCTTAGAACAGGAGAATTACACCCAAAAATACCTAATCCTGTTCAGTAACCATGAATGTGGGCTGCTGCTGGCGTCCTTTTCCCCTGCTGGATCTCCCCATGTGTTTGCAGGGGGCAGAGAAGAGGACAGAGAGGCTCGGGATCCCCAGAGCCAGATCATCCTAGGAGTTCCCACATTTGTCTGAGTCAGCAGAGGTGCGGTGTTTGTCACAGTTTAGGGTCTGGTCATACAGATGTTGGTATTACCCAGTGCCACGGAAATGAGGCCAGCTGGGTGAACAGCCCTTCTGTCCCGGTAACAAAAGGAGCCAGGCACACATCACAAAAGGATTTGGGAATTGGCATGACACTGGGAAAAAAACAGCGCTGCAGTACTCTTTTAAGGTCAGTGACTTGCACTTTGCAAGAAGTACCTTGCTCATGTGCAAGCTCAGCCTTGAAATCACCTCAGCTATGAGGAATCAAGGGCCACTGGAATGTGATATTCCAAAGCATCACCTGAAAGCACTGGCTATGGGAATTTATGATGCCCACAGAGAAGTGGGAGACAAAAACACCACCTGCTAAGAGAAAGGAGCTTGTGTTTCAGGGCTCAGAGCGGTGCAGTAAGGTACAATAGGGTCCACCTGGTCCTTGACAGAGACCCTTAGGGCAGGAGCCTGCCCTGGGCACCAGCCTGGGCTCCCAAGGGCACGTGTGACTGTCGCTAGGTGGCTGACTGGGTGCTCACAGAGGATAAAAGCGTGGCTCGCCCTCAGTTGAAGCACAAACCTCAGAAGTTTTCCTGCAGGAAATCCAGTTTATTTTATTCTGTTTGTCAACACGGTTCATTCTGAGAGAGCCCGGAGTCTGCGGCCAGCAATTAATGCCACTTAAAAGCTTTTCAGTGGGATAATTGCCTGTTGTTCTGCAGGCATCAGTCTCATTCAGATGCTAATGGCTGTTAGGGGCAGTGGCCATTCCCACATCGGGGGCCAGGTATACCCGCTCCCCTCCCTTGGGAAGATGCTTAATGGCTCTATTGTCCCCGCACAAGGGCAGCGGGGACTCCCCTGTCCCTGAGGAAGCAAGGGAATAATCCTCATCAGTCTGCGTCACTTGGGCACAAAAGGCAATGGGGTGGACAAAAAGGGGAAGGGGGCTTCCAGTCCAAATCAAGGTGTTCCAGTTGGGGGGCTGCCAATGGAGCCCTGCCAGGCTCCCAGGTCCCTGAGCAGACACCGGTGGAAAAACTCAGCTTTTTTCAGCTTTCAGTTCCCAGACTTCAAGTCTTCACCTCAACATGGCCCTTTGGGTTTGAGTCATGTTCCCCATGCCCTCACCAGGACGTTCCCATGTGCTCGTTGGTAGGCGTTGGCCAACACAAGACTCTGCGTGCAGCCCTTTGGCTACAAATCCATGTGAGAGCCCCCTGCCCTCCCTGAGAGAGAGCTGCTGCTCTCTTATTTGGGCACATGTAGCTGCTTCCATTGATACCTTAAGAACGCTTCTGTTAAAATGTGATGGCTTTTCTTGGAGGTCAGGCTTACAAGGGTGGAGTGAGCCAAAGATCCCATAGCTCTAGCCAGAACCTACTGTGACACTGCTGATGCTGGTTATCACTTTGGTGTTGGCAGATTCGACATCAGACTGCACATCCATGCACACATTTGTCCTCTTGGAGTGATCTCCTCACAGTCTGAGGAACCTTCTCAAGCCTCATTTTTTACTGTCTCTTTATTTTCCCATTGAGACTGGGCTGAAGTTACCCTTGTGATGCAGATGGCAGTCCATGTGGATCCCTTAATATCTATCTTGCTTATCTGGAGAGCTCTAGGTCCCCCTAAACCCCCTGCACTATGGTAGGATGGCCGCAACGATGCTGTGTTGGCTGAGATCATCCCAAGGGATGCTCCACTGTTCATGCAACTCAATTACATCTCGCTTTGCAAACCCCTGCTGAGCAACCGAACTGAGTGCCCCACTCCCACCTCTGCAAAGAAGGAAGGGAACACACGCTCCTCTGTACGAACCAGCAAGCAAAGGGGAGGGGGAGATCACTTAGCAGCCAGGGCCATCTCCGAAGCCCCTTTATGAGGGTTTTGTTGTTGAGGCACCGGGAGGACAGCCTCCCCGCCCCAGCTGGCCGCCTCCTTTGGGGGCCCCATTTGTGGAGCCCTCCCGGGGGGCTCAGCGAGCTGTCAAGCCCCCCAGCCCCTTTGTGCTGCTTTTCCACTTGGATTTCACGTGGGCTCATCGGGGGCCGTCCCCGCTCCCACCCCGCGGCTGCGGGCCACTTCTGCAGCGGAGGCAGCCCAAGAAAGGCCGGTGCCACTTCCATGGAAACAAAAGCCTGTTTTCAAACAGCGTTAAGAGAAACTGTTTCTATCTTAGGCCTTTAATGACCCGAACTGTCCATCTTTTGGAGAAAAGCGACAATAAAAAGGCACTTTAGCACACTGCTGCTGCTGCTGCTTTCTGTCTGTGATTATTCCTTACCACGAGAGCTTGGCGCCCGTCCTTATTTATGACACATATTTAAGAAAAGCATACTTTTATTTGTCCCCTCCAGCCAATCTTGCTGTAGGAATAGACAGGCACGTCTGCAGCAGCGCTTCGTATTTTCCCTGGGAGAGGAGTCCTGCGCCGTGCGTATTTCAGTGTTGAATAAATAGTCCTTGGTGTTGTATGCGGTGGCTCCGGGCGCCCCGCTGAGATCATGTCCTTAATACAAACAATGCAACACATTTATTCTAAGCTGACCGCGCTGACCCCCAAAAGTTTGTTCCCTCCGCTGGGACTCCTCGGCCTTTTCATTCAGCTGAATGCCCAGCACAAAGACCCCGTCGCATCCACAGTCCCTCCCGAAACAAAACTGGGGGAAGGAGCGGGGAGAGGAAGGAATAGGCAAACCTTGACCCCTCCACCTAAATGAAAGTGGAGGAATTTGCATTTTAAACCTTAAGATGCTCAGCCTGGTCTCCCTGCCTCTCCTGCAGCCCATGGTTTGTGTCTCTTTCTGCGAACGCCCTGAGAAGTTCCGGGCTCTCAGCATCCCAGCAGAGCCGGCTCCGGGTAGCATCCCCCGCTGGGAAGAAAGGCTCCTCTCTGCACTCCTATTTTACCATAGATTAGAAAAAGAGAGAAAGCATGCTGCTGAATAAGGAAGCAGAGGTCCTCTCCCCTTCCCCCATGCCCGATGCCAGCCGGTCGGAGGCAGGCGAGCACTGGGAGCTGCTCGGAGTTTTGGATGTTCCCATGGCCCCAGCTCCCCTCCCAGAGCTCCCTGCTTGCTGGGACGGGGCTGGTGGGAGGCTGTGTGCAAATGGCCTGCACCACTGCGGTTTGGAGCCTGCCGTGTCCAAATACTGAAACCAAATGCTGGAACTGGTGTTGATTCAATATGGTAGCAGGTAGGAAACAGCAAGGCTGGCACTGCATCATCAGAGGGTGGATGTACAACACAGGGGCAAGAGCGAAAGCAAAGTCTATCAGACTTTTTCCTTTTTAAGGTTTACATTTTGGAAGGGAATCTGCCATCTGGAAGGTTTTTGTGATTTCCCCCTCTAATTTCTTTCCCTTCCCATTCCAAACTTGGTCTTTGTCCGAGGCAGCACCATGCAAGATTTTCCTTCCGGAGTTGCACCATGTTGTTGAGGTGTTGCTCTGTACATAGAACCACAGTGTGGGATAGAAGGGACCTCACAGCCCCCAACCCCACGGTTGCCATGGGCTGGCTGCATCCTCAGATCAGGCTGCCCTGGGCCCATCTGTGGCCTTGGATACTGCCAGGGATGGGGCACCCACAGCTCTGGGCAGCAGTGCCATGGCCTCACCACCTCTGGGTAAAGAATTTCCTCCTTACATCACACCTAAATCTTCTCTTCTTTAGTTTAAAGCTGTACCATGGCCCCGGCGTTTCTCCTTGTTCTGTCTTTGGCTCTACAAAGCTACACCATCAGAAATGGTGTTTCCAGGACCTCCTGTCCCCCTGCCCTATAGGACGGGGATCCTGAGCTCATGCAGCAGTGTCTCAGCCCTTCTTACTGCCTTGGAAGCGTGAGGGTCCGTTCTTCACACACTCTGCCCTATTTCTTACTCCAGAAACATTTTACTCATTCAACTATTTAAAGCAGGGCATGATTTCTTTCCCCTTTCTTTTTCCTTTTCTCACTTTTTTTTTTTTTTTTTTTTTTTTTTTTTTTTTTGCTTTTTTTCCTGGATAATGCACAGTTGCAATACCTCTTGTGGATTTATGTCAAATGCAATGGAACTGCCTCGTATTTCACATTCTCTCTGCATGCATAAAGCACTTCTATTTCACAGGAGTACGTATGGCGCAGGTTCGGGGTCGTCCCATTTCAGCCTCCTGGGATTTCAGAGGTGCCAACACTGAGCATCACAGGCAGTTCACCCAGCCTGTGCTGTGCCTGCCTCCAACAGGGCTGTGGATGTATATCTGCAATGTGTCCCAAACCTGTGGCATGGAGGATGGAGGTGTTAGCATCCCTGCAGGCTACTGAACCCATGGCTGGGCTGGATGCTTTTGTTGGTGAAATGATATGCTTGCACCAGAGCGCTTTCCTGCAGCTGAGATCCAGCCCTGGGCATGGCAGTTGTATACAGCTGAAGCACTTTGGCTAATTTAGGAACTCTTACCTCTAAGATGTCCCTGCAAGAGCTGCTTGCTCATGCACAGACTGTGTTTCAAGGTCCAATGGCAATGGCACTGCAAATAATTAAACACAAAATGACCCACGCTCGTTATTGCACGAATGGCTTGTGCATCTCTAACTCCTGCAGCAGCAAGCTGTGAACGCTTCAGAATAGGTTCCTGAGGTGCAGCTCTGCAAAACTTCCCTTTTTTTCTACCCCTGTAGATTATGAGCCCCTTTTAGCTGCCACAGAGCTGTTCAAATGAGTGTGTTTCTGTCTGCTGCGCTGCTCTCCAGAGGTTCTCTGACTTTTTCTGTACATGTACAAGGAAACTGCACGACCATTTCTGTCTGCAATCTGTTCTTTTCTCTCTCTCTCTTTTTTTTTTTAGGCTTATTAAGAAATCAATAAGCAGCTCAGTGGGGCTTTGCTTAACCTGATTCTGGGAGCATTTCTTTCAAAGAAAACGTGAACTGAGTTCTCAAATTGATTTTGCTGCTTTTGTTTTTGCTCATTTCCATTTAATAACATCCTCAGCTCTGTGTCTGGCCTTCTCAGATCAGTTCACAGCCAGCGAGAGGTCCTGGATGGAGGACAGAGCCTCACAGTGCTGCTCTGCAGGACAGGGACCACCTGGGCCATGGGGAGGATATGGACCATAGGCAGGATACAGACCACTGGCAGGGCACAGGTATGTCTTGTGCTGACTTCAACTGTACCTCCATGGCTGAGGTGGGCGAGGACCCCATCCTTTCCTGATACAGCTGACAAATAACATCATTGAGTGCTTGTTTAATCACCTTTCCAGAAAGGCTGCATGTCCTGGGGACATACAGACACATAGAAATGCATCCTTCTTCCCTTTGGACCTCCTGAGTTTGGTTCACCCATCCCTGGTACAGAACACCGGGGTTGGATGCTAACAGATGAGGGGCCCTGATGCATATCTAAAGAAGCTGTTGTCTGTTTCTTTTCATCTGGTGCTAAGAGCTGGCCTGAAAACGTTTGGTCTCTAATTAACCCTGAGTTTAGAGAACGTCACAAGGATGTGAAACTTCTTATTTTTCCATGGGAAATCGTGACAATTTGCTTTTATTGTTGAATTCTGATCTGGATTTCGAAGCCTAGATCTCACGGTATCTCACACAGCAGAATTCCTGCAGGCATTTTCAACAGGAGGACTGGGTTTTAGCTGTGATTCATTTATGTATGCTTTGAAGAACGGGAGGAGAAACCTGAGAAAATGGACAGAATAGTGATGGTGAGGCATCTAGGATGAAGATGCAGAGAAACTGCACCCACTCAGCAGCACCCTAGGTAACATCCTGGTTTATTTATACAGATACCTTTTCTTTAGGCTTTTAGCAAGTATCTACAGATGAAGCATATCAGTTTCCAAACCTTGATGTCCAACCCTGTCTTGGTTGTTCACCACTGATCCCATTCCCCTTGGTGAACAGAGATAGCAGCATTTGAACAATGCAGTCATGTGTATTTTGTAAACCTGCAGCCTAACACATTGTTCCTTATTATGCAGTGAACAGGTTCTGATCCAGCAGCAGAACCCCAGTCCAGACAGTGGCTGGAACAGGTTGCAAGTGATCACCTTGAACCTCTTGGCTTTGCCTGTCATAATCATCTGGAGCAGAGCAGACAGGGGCAAATGGATGTGTAAGGCTGCAGGGATGGTTGAGGACTGCTGTACATTCACATCTTGGCCCTACCACAGGGTACAGCCATCAAGCTTTAAAAGCTGGAATCCCAAACTCATGAAGTAAGGCTGAGTGGGTGCTGTAGACCTGGGGGGAAATACAGGAAAAAATGCTTGTCTTCATCTCATATTATCAACATGTGGGTAAGGCCCAAAGACCAGAAACAAAATGCAAGACTTTGCAATTCTGCCTAAAGCTCTCTATGAGCCTGTTGCGTCTTTCCTCGTAGGGAGAGGTCTGGAAATAAAACTAAATTCACGAGAACTTTATAACCAGAGCCAGGGAAGAAGAGCATTCAGTCGGCCTGGGTCTGGCCAGGCTATTCCAAGTGCTCCCGGTTTGGGAACTGGGTTTTGGAAGGGGAAGATTGGCCATGGAGGCTACAGTTTCCTTTTTGATTTTTTTCCTCTCTCCCCCCCTTTTTTTTTCCCCCATAGTTGTTTTGCAAGCCCTGAAAGGAATAGACTCAATGTTATTCTAACTTTAAATGGAGGGAAGAGGGGGAGGCGATGAGAGCGGAGAAGGAAAATCCATTTGCTGCAGTACTGTCAGCCCCTTAGTTTTCCTTCAAGTCTGACAGGCCCAGGATTAAAGGTTTGGTTACAATGGCCTGACAGTACACATTAACAGCCCTGAATGTCTTAACAACCCGGCTACTGGAGATGCATTCAGACGAGTCTGTGAACTGCTTTTCCCCTTTAAAGCTCCTGCTAGACCATGTTGTCCAGTGAAATCTTTTGTGGTATAAATGTGTGGACTTTTCTTTCTTATTCCTAAGCATGTACGTACACAGCCCTAAAATTCGTTGCCGTCTTCCCTGTGGGTTTTATGCCTAATTCTCCTCTAACCACCCTACTTGTGAAAAGTGTCCTGCTCTGACAGCATCAGGAATTCGTGTCTCCCCTCCTTTCGTTTAGCTGGAGTTGCCCAGTGTAAATGAACAGGACCTCATCCGCCTGGGTGGGGTTATGCAGATCCATTCCAGCTGAGGAATTGGACGTGCAGTGTATGTTCTGTTGGCTTTTTTCCTTTGGGAAAAATAAAATAAAAATAAAATAAAATAAAAGCAAAAGGAGCCTCTGATCAAACAAAATGCCCGTATTGATTGGTTGCATTTGCATCAAAGAATGGAATTCGCCAACCCTGGAGTTGGCGTGGATCATGAACTGATGGACGGTGATTGTAATAACCAGGGTGTGTTGTTATTCGCAATGCATGATAATTAAGTTTACATGAGGCTATTTCCAGTCATTGGCAGGGCTGAGGGGTATGCTTCCTATGCTCCAGTCTCCAGGCAGCAGCCCCCAGCTGATGAACTTGTTTGTAGACGTCTGGGGGCAGGGCAGGAGGAGGAGAACTGTCGATAAAATCCAGTGAGAGCCTCCGAGCAGGGCTTTGAAGCTGTGCTTTAACCAAGCACTTCCAGCCTGAATGAATCCCAAATCCCTGTGCCTTGGTCAGAAACTCTTATCTGACTGGGAAGGCATTGCTTTCAGGTGTCTCCCTTGCTGGATGGCAAGGCTGCTGGCTCCTTCTGTGCCTAACCCTCAACATTCTGGCTCTAATCCCTTTATCCCATGCAACTGGGAGCTGTGCTGTAAAAACAGAAGGATTTTGCTTCTGTCTTCACATTGAATTTGATGGGTTGGTGGGAGCACTGTGGTAACACAGAATCAGAGAATGATTTGGGTTGGAAGGGACCTTTAAGCTCATCTAGTTCCAATCCCCATGCTATAGGCAGGGACTCCTCCCACTAGTCCAGGTTGCTCACAGCCCCATTGAGCCTGAGTGATGGTCCCTATTTCAAGGCAGGGAATGTTGCAGTGTGGAAGCAGAAGGCAGACAAAAGGTTCCCAGCTGGCAATGGATGGACCATTGGTAGAACCCAGGAAGAGTGCTGAACCCAGGGGACACCTGTACGGCCTTTCCTGAGGGTCTTCTTGTACCAACAGTCAACAAAAGAGGATGTGGAAGTGGGCAGCCCCCCAGAGAGGTGTGTGCTGATGGGCTGCAGTCTGAGCACCCTCTGTGGTGGAAGAGAGGGAAGCTAATCTAAGGGGTAACCTCATCTGAAGAAATGAAAAGGGTGATCCACAAAAGAGGAGGGTGGAAGGAGGGAATAAATGAGAATTAATTTAGCACAAAATCAAGACGTCAAGAACAAAATTAATCAGGAGACAAGGTTAATTAATTAGTACATCCTTAAACCATCAGAGCTACATCAACACTGCTGACATTAATCAAAGCAGTAATGCTGAAGGAAAGAGAACAATTGACGTGCCCCTAAACCTAGGTTAGGTGCCAGGGAAATAAGATTGGGTAACAGAATTGTTCTGTTTCAACTCACCTACTGCACTGATTAGCAAGCTCAAAATGGTAAAAATGCATAAATATGATTAATTTTAGGAGGATTAAGTGGACAGAGTATGGGCAAGGTGTTCATCTGATGCTGGTTCTTAGCTGTTGGCCAAATGGTTGACCAGTGGTTGTTTCTGATTCACAGTTTTGCCACTATTTTTGGAAATAGAAACCTGATTTGCAGGCTGGTGGATAGGAGCTGCTCCCCACATGGCTATGATGGAGACAGGAGCTCCATCTCTGTGCCAAGAACCCCTTGTTCCCCCCCACCACATTCAAATCCCTATTTCAGGCTGGGCCCTTTTGCTGCGGATGGTGTTGCTGGTGATTCCCCAAGGGGAATGTGCAGTCAGGTTGGACCAACACCTTCACCTTCATACAGACGAAAAGAAACAGGCTGAGTCTCCCCCCTGCATCTTCCACATGGCTTTTGACTGATGAGGCACTGACAGCTCTCAGATGGAAGGTCTGTCATTAGTGCTGAGGTGCCCTGAGGGATCGGGGCTATAGGCCTGATGCCGTGCAGTATTTCCTTCAATGATCTGGAAATGGATGTAAGTATTCATACATTTTTTCTGGAAAGATTAGGCAAATAATGACGAGGGCCAGGAATGGAGAGCGGTCAGGAGTGCTTTCTGAAAGCATTAAAAGCCATTAAAACCAACGTGCTTGCTGTGGTTAAAGTTGGAGATAGAGGAACAAAGAGTGCAGGCCATTTCTGAGAGTGAAATATGAGGGGACGGGAGGGGAAGCATTTATCAGTCTGGGTAAATTAGAAATCAAAGACTGCAGAGGAACTGTTGAGAGAAGAGAAAGAACAGTGAGTGGCATCCACGGGTAGTGGTGTTAAGGAGGAGTGATTTCATTTAGTAGTTAAACAAAAAAAAAATAGCGGGTTGGACCTCTTCCTCTTTTTAATGGCGTTATTCAGAAACCAGAGGCATTCACTCAGTATTTGTGTATCAGGAAAGGTCAGGTGGTGTATTCCTGTTCTGCAAGGTTAATACTGCAGACTTCCTTGCAAGCACTGCAAACATGTCGACAACCCACGGGAAGGATCACAGAATCATTAAGGTTGGAAAAGACCTCTAAGAACATCAAATCTAAGGCCCATATTATTAATAGATGTAGCACTTCTGATGACCTGCTGCCTCAGCATCGGGTAGAGGACAGTGTATGTGTACATATATGTGTATTTTTTTCCATCGCTGTTGTTAACTCCAGATGGGAGGATTTACTTCTGCCCCAACTATCACTCTTGAAGCAGCATCAGCACAGGGTGATCTCCTGACCTGGTCAAGCCAAAGAAACACAAAGGCCCTAAAATCTGTGAATAAGAGCAGTTCTTTCAGAGTCAGTGCCCCTGTTTTATAGCAATCTGGTCAGGGGCCCTAAATGGGCAATGAGGTAATTTCCATACAGTTTAAGTACATCCTATCTGGAGCCTCAGTGTGAGGGGAGATTTGACCTGGAGTGGTTTTGTGAAGCTATGTAACATTTGCAAGCCGGCTCATTGGGGTCTGGTGTGCTGGGCCAGAGAGCACCAAAACTTCACAGAAAGGATGAAAAGAATAAAAGCAACTCTTTCCTTAATGAATCTAGCAGTTACTCACATGGGGAGGGTGGGTGGGGGTAGAAGTCAGCTCCCTGACCATTGCAGGTGATCGGCTCAAGAGGTGTGATTACCTCTCCTGTATTCTTATGCAGCCTACAAACATTTATTAATGGTCATAAAATATCCCCGCCTGTTTTTTAAATCCACCCAAACAATGTATGACTTGACCATCGTAAACTCTGCCTCGAAACCACCACAAAAGGTTTGAATTACTCCTGGTGGCAATAAAAGCATTCTTCTGGCTAACGCTTTGCTTTATTGTTAGCTTTTATTTTCCTCAGTCCCCCCTTCCTACCAGCAAGGCATAAACAGTGGGGCTGAGTTGTCGTCCCCTGCCCGCTCACACCTACATTAATAAGATCCAGGGACCACAAAATGCATGCAACAGAAGCAGAACAGTCACCGTGGGTAGCGATAAGCGCAGCTGGCGTGGTGCTAAAGTGTTGTAGGGAGAGAGCCCTTCTCTTCCCTGCAGCCCAGAGGGCCAGTCATGCAAAATGTTAATCTGAAGAATATATATATATATATATATTTCATGAAGAAGTTCAGCGCTGCTAAAGTGCTTTTTGTTTGGAGTTAAAGGGCTTTGGTTGGATTTAGCTTTCTTTGCAAAGGGAGGGATGCTGTGCTGCCTCAGAGCCACTTCCAGACAAGAGTACCTGCTGAGAAGTTGGATGCAGTTTAGCACGCTCACCTTAAATGCCCTTCTTGAAATAACTCTGATAATTGTTTTGTCTTTCGACATAAAACCAGGAGTTTCTCAGTGCTTGGTGCATCTGTGTCTAAAATGCCCCTGTGACTATAGACTGAATTCCTGCTATGAATCTATTTCGAGCTAGATTGTGCCATTCTTGAAGTCAGCAGTATCTCTTTCATCTGATGTCTTGAATGGAGCTAAAATAGGCACAATTAGCATAAAACCCAATGGCTGCTCCTTCCACTGTCATTCTCTGTAAGAAACTTGCTGGTCCGTTTTTGCTGAGAGGTAGCAATCTCACACATATAACTCTGCAGTTCTTTTAACAAGAGATGGGCTGACCCTGCGGCAAAGTTCCTGCCAACAATTAACTTCCCAAACAATGGGGGAAGGTTGCATTTTACAAGCAAGGAGAGGCTGGCCACTGGATTTGTCTGGCGTTTGTTCCCCTCGATCTCCTGGCCAGGCAATGCAAAGGGTGATCCTGGGAGATTCCCCCAGCTCTTCCCAAGAGCCTACGTGAAATTATGGACCCAAGGAAAGTGTGGAAAGAATATGTGTGATCTTATCTGCTCAGTATTCCGATGGCACTGGGAAAGATCTCTGTGGCTGGTGAGAACTGTTGTTTCTGCTGGAGAAAGATACTGGAGAAAGAGCAAGAACTTTTTGCTGCCCTTGTGGTTAGATCTCACTTTGTCCTTGAAGAAAACATGTAAGCAGCTATGGTAAAAGAGGGCAGAACAAGAAATAAAAGAGGTAATGTGCCTTCTGCAAGCCAGGGTGATGGTGGAGAAAGCCAGAGGTGGGACTCTGGGGAGTGAGCCAGGATGGAGCTGTCTTGTCTAGGGAAAGCAAACCATTTCTCAAGATGTGGCAAAACGTGGAAACACAATAAGGGGCAGCCTGAATTTCATGTTCCAACCAGGACAGAGCTGAAGGAAAAGAAGGTGTTTTTGAGATCCCTTCTCTATTTCAGGCCTCTTTCAGTCTACCTGCTGGTGTTGG
>PPHD01011311.1:0-18918 GCA_002909625.1 Bambusicola thoracicus | reverse complement strand
AAAAGGCATTTCTGGGGTTTGACATTTGCACATGAAAGGGCAAAAGAGAGGAAAACTTCATGGTATCGCCAGTAAGTTTCTATACCTTCCTACAGACATGCATGAGATCATCTAGTCCAAGCTTACTGTGTCTTAGATCTCCGCATGCTGCTCATTCCAACACAGGATCTCAGGCTAACCACAGTACAGAGGGAAATAGCTACAGACAACAGGAAGGACTTTAAGCATTCACCACTACAATACAGTATATGTTAAAAGTACAGTCAGTATTTCCCAGTGAAGCCATCAACACTGCCAGATTAAGGCTTTGTTCTGTATTTCACTCTAAGTTCAGCTTGCTGGCATGGATGGAGTAAGGCTGCCCCAACGGATGCCAGCCAGAGCCATGACAGTGTGCAAGGACTGCAAAGAGTACAAGGGTGGGCCACCAGCATTTGCAATAGTTTACATTACTCAAAGTAAGTGATGAGTTTCAAGGCCAGGTTGGATGGGGCCCTGGGCAGCCTGGTCTGGTATTAAATGGGGAGGCTGGTGGCCCTGCCTGTGGTAGGGGGGTTGGAGATTCACGATCCTTGAGGTCCTTTCCAACCTGGGCCATTCTGTGATTCTATAAAATAAAACAGATTTATTCCAATGGGGAATATCTGTATTTCAAACATTCAGTACCTACATCCTGAGCCAGAAGGGCTGCTGTCTCCTCCAGAACAGACTGCTTCTGGAGAGCAGAGCCACTCACTGCTGTCACCATGAACACCTGAGGCATCAAACAGCAGCTAACTGTACGCTGCCTTTGTGCTAATGACCGAGCCACAATAACCATATTTCTGGCAAACTTCCCATTTAGTTCAATTAACTCCAAGCTGATCGCAGCAGTCAGTGTCAGAGTGAGCCAGAGCCCTATATTCTGACATCAAGGAGAGGACATTCAGCACAGCTGCAGCACTCTGCCCTGCTGCACCTCCCAGCACCCTCATGAGGCTCAGACATCTACACCTGAGGCTCCATGATGGGCCCCACGATGCTCCCCCAGCCACTGCGGCCACAGAACCTTCCTGTGCCGGAGCTCAGCCCTCCTGCATACCCAGACACAGCCCCTGCCCAGCCCTGCCCACCGCCCCCTGCTATGGCTCCATCCTGCCATGGCCTGGGTGCGAGTCTTCAGTTGGAGGGTGTTAGGGCAGAAAACTGGTTTCCACACAATGCAGAAAATGTTCATCTGCTTGCTAAGATAATGAAAGCAACTTACTTCATTTCATAATGTTATTATTAGTTGGAAATGCTGTTAAGCATTTCTTTGAGCAAATGCTGCACCGCATCCCCTCACTGGTGTGCAGTGTTGGAGCTGCAGAGCTTCCAGGGGGATTGCGTTCCCCCTAATGCAATGCAGATGTGTGGGTCACCGGGCTGGGAGCATCCCACAAAAGCAGCAACAACAACAAAAACACAACATGGTTTTTGAGATCAAAACAAATATGAACTATATCAACTCCTCATCGGGCAACTACTCTGTTTCATTCAGCTCTGATTTCATTTCAAAGTAATCTCTTTAGAACACAACTAAGAGAATTTAATCAGTGTCTGTTCGGTGGTTACAGAACAGAGGGTCACAGTGCAACCTTGCTCCCCAGGCTCACAGAACATCCGATTCCATTAACACCATCAGCTGCTTTTTCAAACAACTGTGAAGAAGGGGAGGAAACCCGATGCTGCCCTGCTGGTATTTGTGCAGATGTGGCTCCTCAGTGTGTTTGCTTTGCATAGGAGAACTGGAAGAAGTTGGGGCCCAGTCTGAGGAATGCACAGATACAGGGACAGCAGTGCAGACCTTGAGCAGAGGACGCCATGAGTTGTGGAAGAACATCTGTTATAAACATCTACACTGAAGAAAGGAACTTAGCGGTCCTGTGGATCTCAGTGATACAAGAAAATTCATCGGCATTCCTGCTGAGAGGAAGGAAACTTCTTAGCACCCTTCTGGCATGAAATGGATTCACAGTGCAGTAGTATAATGCTATGATGAGATGACAAAAGCAGAGTGGCAAAGTCTCTGGCCACAGAAAATGAGAACAAGACCAAACACAGCTGCCATAGATGCAGAAATGAAGGAAAAGAGCTGCTCCTCTCCAGCAAGAGATACCCTCACCTCCACTGCCAACCCTTAAATGACGTCTGAGAAGGGGTGATCCTGGCTCCACCCTTCCAGTCATTCAGGTGCACTGCATACAGCTGAGCATGCAGTGGTTGCATGAGGGTTGGCCCTGCCTTCCCACCAGGTGCTCAGTCACTGTTTCAGGCCGTGACTTAGCATTGCCACTACAAGTAGTATTAGCAAAAAAGGTCCCACTGGTGCTAGCAAGGCCTAGCTCTGCAGCACGTCCCCTCTTGCAATATGCTCAGCAAGCCAGATGCTGCCATGTGCTGCTGGGCTGTGCCATGCACTGCCACGTGCTGCCATATGCTGCTGTGCACTGCTGCCAACACCTGCAGAACCCAGGCCCCACTCTGCAGCTCCTTGCTAATACTGGGAGGTCCACATGGGACAAGGGGCAGTGATTACCAGTATGCTGACTGCTGGCTAGCAACTAAGCCATTGCATCAAGCTTGCAGAAAAGTTAGAATGGGTTCTGGCGTGGTGCCTGCAAAGTGTGTTTGATGTGAGAAAGAAATTAACTGGGGAAAACTAAGCTGAAAGAACAATTGGTATAACCCCTCAATTCAAAAAATGATAGAACCACAGGATTATCTGGGCTGGAAAGGGTCTCTAAGTCCAGCCACCAAGCTGCCCTCCTGCGTCCCACCACCAAATCACATCCTTCAGCTCCATGTCCACACACCTCCTGAACACCCCCAGGGATGGGGCTGCCCCAGGGAACCCCTCGCAGTGCCTGACAGCCCTTCCATGAAGGAATTCTTCTGCCAGCTCCTCCAGGACCATTGGGTGGATCCTGTCTGGCCCATAGATTGTGAAAGTTTGAAAGATGAAGTAGGTTGCTCAGTTTCCCTTTGGACTGCAGGGGCTTAATCTCACCACCTGCCATGAGCTGATACAGTTTCCAGGTCTGTGTAATAGAAAAAATACTCTCTGGATATTTTCCTTTTGAACATTTTTCTATATTAAGCTTCCACAGGCTGCAACATATTTGCCCACTCACGTTATTTAGTTGAGAAGTTTTGAAATAGAACGAAATTTGCATAGATGTTTCCTCAGCGGCACTTTGAAGTGCTATGTCTGGGATCACTGGTGAAATCCCTGGAAGTCTGCGCACTGCCAACACAAATAGCAGCTATATTTAAGGACGGAGAATTATCCACTCCTTGACAGGGCCATGCTACGTACCAGGCTCTGCTGTCAGTTCCTAGCAGCCATTCTGTTTGAAGCTCAGACCAGCACAAATAATACGGACGGACTTTTCTCCTGGAGAAAAAAAGCTTCAAAAGGACCTTCAGAAGGACCTGAAATGACTGGTATGTGACCACCACCTCAGACGTATCTCAGGAACAGCAAAAGCCAGCTTCATGGAGTTTTCTTTTCAGGGGAAAACTGTGATGGCATTTTGTCCTCTTTTAGCCTACGTGAGCATCGCCCTGTGCAGCTGTGTGCAGTGTGAAACCAGAAGGATGCTGCGTTCCCACCTGCAATTGCCCGGAGAGTAATGCTTCTCTGTAATAAAGCTCAGCTGCTCTGGGTCAGCAGAACTTTAGTGGGATCTGTTTTCAAAGCCAGAAGACCTGTGCTGATGTTCCAGCTCGCAAACATTAAAGATTGCATTCATATAAACCTTTGCTTTCTGTGGCAGTTTCTGCAATGGATGCGGTGCTGAGCATGCAGAGGGTGAGCATACGACTTGTATGCAAATCACAAAATCTTTGACAGTGCACAACAAAACCGACTCAGAAGCATGGAAGCTTTTGCATTGGCCTCAGAAGTGTACAACACACATGCAAGGCTGAGGCACACACACCTCATTTAATTATGTGATGGTTAAGATCCAGAACAAGACCTGTAAGTGCCAGCGTACTGCCATTACAGCTGCAGAACTGCAGCAACAAAGAAGCAAGCAATCCCTCTGCCTCCATCTTAGAGAAAGAAGCATGCTGATGTCCTGCTGTGAAGCCTATGGCAACGTGCAGACCCTCTCAGGCTTTCAGTGCCAGAGCTGTGTGTGCTCTCCTGCCTGCAGTGCACTCGCTGCAATGTGTGAGATTGCCACAGCTCTATTTTTAGCTCAGTGTTCTGTATGACACCTTCCCCTCCTGTCTCCCTGCACTCGGTGTGGGCACAGGATGTGGCTGTACTCCTGCAGTGCTCCCTGGGGTGCACCGAAGTCTGCGTGCGTTTCAGAAGAGCCCAAACATTCACTGCTTGGTGACGCACTCCTGTGTGCCCGGGCCTTACAGGGGGATGGAGAAACTCAGCCAAGATGGCGGGAAAACACTGCCAGCTGAGAAGTCTTCACTGGGTGTTCGGAGATACCAAGTGCATTTCTGGGGGGAAAAGTAACATTTCCAACCCCGCTGGCGTAGTGGCAGACCTCACCTTTCTGAAGCAAAACCTCTTCATACTTCTTTGCTTTAGAATTCACACTTTGCCAGGAACAGAAATGTTCTTTGATACGATACCGCAGACGTTGGTTCATCCCACCATTTTGATCCACATTTGGGGCTGTGATCAGAGCACTCTGACTGTGTTCTGGAACAGTCTGTGTACATTAGGAGAGATTGGGTACTTCTCTACTCAAAGTCTTGCAGTTCGTGGCTGTCCTCAGCATTCCCCAACACCTCTCTCTGCTGGTGTTGCCCGCTGTCCCAGCACCCCGGGGCCAATGGCACTTGGTGCCATGCTGGCAGGCTGTGTGGCTGCCATCCCAGCACCGGCCCCTCCGCAGCTCTGTGGGTCTGTCCGTCTCTGCGCCTCCCTCCACAAGTGGCTGTCGGTCAGGAGAGCACTTTGAAATGAAATGAGGCTTTGTTTAAAGCTGGTTGCAAAACACAGATCACTCTGATCAACTCTGTCTATTTTAAAACACCAGATACCTCCGGAGCGAAGCTCCCATCAGATGTAGGTTTGTGCTGTAAGGCAAAAGCACTTTGAGCAGCATCACAAATGACCACTGCTCAAAGAATTATCAAAATAACACTTCATTTAGCATCCTCTACATGAAGTTATCTGGCAAAGCCCTCGAGGGAACTGAGGCGTAATCAGCACAGAGAACTGTGCCATACAAAGCTCAGACTCAGGGCTCCAAATGTCTCTTCCCAAACAGCAGTGACTGCAGCTCACAGCCGCAACTGAAGAGCTGCGTTTCAGAAGTGGGCTGAGACTGAGTATCACAATGCACAGCTCAGCAGCCACATCCAGGGCTGTGACAGCCTCGCTGGTCTCATCTCCCTTCCTGCCTCTTTGTGAATTAACCTCCCACGGAGCTCCTTTTTTACCAACAACACACGCAACCTCTTTCCAAAGGCAAAGTGGAAATCCCTGCAAGTATTTCTGGTGCTGCTTCCAGCCAGAAATAACAGTAATCTGACCCACGAGCAAATTCCATTTCTGTTACTGAATTCCTTTGTACAAATATATTGGCTTTGAAAAGGTTTGCAGCAGTTAGGCACAGGCTGAATTTACTTATAAGGTGTGAATGAAGAAAGCTTTGCAAGGTTCTGCATGACAGACAGAAGTGTCTACAGCCTCTCTTACCATGTCTGTGCTCTGGTCCATAGGTGAATGATGCTGCATTTCCTTCTCTCTTCAAAGAAGCCCTTAGAGGAGGTCTGAAGGGTTTGCAGATGACAGGCATGGCACAGAAATTAAGCGGCGGTGTTGCAGGGCCCTCCATCTCCCAGCTGTAAGGGATCTGGCCATGGGCTGTAAGGACAGATCCTCCCATAAATATCAGCACCAGGCATGCTTAATCTTGCCTGATTATTTCTGTACACTGCAGCCTGATGGTTCCTCTTCTGCACAGCTCCAGAGTAGATCACAGCCATTTGTCAAACCAAATCGTTCCCTGACAGTCCGGGAGACATCAGTTTGCCATCTGCAATCTATTCCTTGGCTTCTGGCAGATATTTTCAGTGCTTGTTTTTAAAAGCTGTTTCAGATTTCTAAGGCCTTCTTCGTAACCTCCACCAGCAAAGCCTCAGTTTAATTATTGGCAGCTGTGTCAGAGAAGTATTTCTGCTGTTCCTGGTGTTGCTGCAACCAGGGATGGAGTGGCCATGCAATGCTCTGGGACAGGGAATCGCATGATGGCTTTGGAGAGGGTGGTGCTGGGAGCTCTGATTTATGATTACATGCAATGATGCTACGATTTTACAGAGGTGTTTGCAGCTATGCATATTCAAACAGTAACAAAACACTTCAGAAAATTTACATGAACCTCTGAATTACCAAATAATTACCGATGCACAAGCACAGAGCTAATTAGTATAACAATTGCACATAGCGTGCTCAGGTAGCACATCACTGTTCACAGGAAAATCCACTGCTAAGAATGCATTTGTCACTCAGAGAACTTGCAAAGCAGCGCTCAGGCTCCAAAGAGCAGAGGGTCCATCCCACCCTGCTGCAGGCTGGCAGCTACCCGTGCTTGCAGAAGGAAAGGCAGCAACTATGTGCCCACCTCAGAAGCAGAAGAGCCTGGCACAGCCTCTGAACTAAAGCCTGACTGCCATGACTTGTGCTGTCCTCAGTGCCTCCCATATCCCTCAAAATCTGGCTCCAAAGCAGACACACACATAGATGCAATAAGCACACGCATAGCATATGTATAACAAAGGCCAGCCCTGTCCTTTGTGCTCTTGGTACACTCAACACCCTCAACCCAATCACCTTTCTTGAGTTCAGAGCCCCATTTTTACCTCTGAGGAGCGGGTGTTTCAGTTTCATGGTAAGGAAGCACTCAGTCAACAAAATACAAACAAAAAAATCACTATTGAGTACACTTTTAGGGCACACCAAGGAGCACAGATGTGGTGCCAGTGGGCGTACCGGGGAGGTGTGGGGATGTGTCACCAAGAGGGATGGAAAGCACTGGGGACAGAACTGTTCTCTGCTGTGCCAGGCTGAACTCCAGTCCAAACCGTCCATTCCCATGACTCCAGATGAGCTCTCACAATTAAGCAATGTGAACACGAACTCTTCCTGAAATCAGCACCAATTAAGTCCTCGCGAGAATCTAAGAATCTAGAACCTTCTGATGCTCCCTGTAAGCACAGAGTAATGGTGTTTTAGAGTCAGATAATCACTTGCAATGGAAACCAGTGCTTTTTATTTGTAAAACACACGGTCACGTCACAAATCCTGAATTTTTCTGGTTTTTCTTTCTGGAATTGAACTCCTTTGTTCTTTTAGGAACAATTCAAACTGGCCAGCAGTGGTTATATATAACGTGTGCCTCAGGCCAGCACAACTGGCATGTGAACAGCAGCCCTTGGTTTGCCACTTGCAATAATAAAGGTCAGTGGAAAATACTCCGCTTTGGGTCTGCATTACCAGTATTAAAAGCATAATCCAAAGGGCAGAGTGGAACGTTAGTTCAAAGTACTGAAGGGAAAACTTCATGCAGAATTCACACCCAGACATATCCCCACACGTCCTTGCAGCCCTGGACCATGTAGAAGAGGGATCTGGTTTTGTGTAGGGCTCAGCTCTGCCCTAAGTGCCTACGCATATTTGCACGAGGAGCTCTTCCCTGACTGTATAAAATACAGCAATTTCAGAAATGACATCACAGCAAACAAAGCAGAGCCACAGCACTGCTCACGTCCTGGATTTCACTTCTGCATCTCTAGAGCAAGCGCTGTCTGCAGTCCTCCCAAATACCTCTGCAGCCTTTGCACCGAATCCTCTCCTCCCAGGGTCAGGGCCCAGAAATCACGGCCAGTTCCTGCTCCTGATTCCGTACACGGATGGAAAAATCACTTTGTTCCCATGCCACTTTTCTCCGTCCTTTGTCTGCCTCCTGTTTAATGACAGCTGGGTGCGGACCGTGCCCACCTGCGAACCCGAGCAGTGCCCTGGGCAGGGGACGGCTTTTGTAGAGGAAGGCTCTAAACGGCGAAGTAAGAAGGGGGGGCGAGAAGAGGCCACGGCATCGGACAGCTTTTCACCGCGGGGAGAGGAAAAGAAAAAGCCGGGGCAGCTACCTTTGCATTCTCTCTGCGCAGCAGTAGATGGAGCCCTCCGCCAGCAGCTCCAGCAGTGCCGCCCCCCCCACCCCTCCGCCCTCCCGGCTCCGGAGCGCGGTGCGCCGCCGCCGCCATGGGCGCGATGGGTGGGCGCGGGCTGTGCGTGTGCCTGCCTGGCATCAGACGGCAGCGTGACTCCTCCGGAACTCTGAAATGCAAAGATGTTCCATGGACCGCGGCATCGCCTTTCCTCCCAGGTCCTTTGTACATTGCCACCAGGCCCTCGTGTAATTCAGCACCGTTCGGAAAATGAGATGAAAGCTGTTTTATTCCTCTTGCACAGTAGGAATGAGAAATCCTCTTGCCCCGGTTGGTGTTTCTATATAAACTGCATCGACGGTGGAGCTTCCATTATCCAGATGATTTTGCAGAAACGAATGGCCGTGGGCTGTGCAGCCCCTTTGTCACCCACTGCAGATCTACCACCTTCGATGGGTTCATAACAGCAGAGCTGAGGGAGAGGAGTGAGGACAACGCTGGCACTTATTTGCATTGCTGCAGAATACAAAAGATGACAGATGCACGTGGGGACTTTTCCTCTTGCCCCCAGACTCCGTGTGCTGTGTCAGCTGTCTGCAGTAAAGCTCTGCGTGGACATAGAAGGCTTTTCTTGTGTTGTGCACTGCAGGACCAGAACTGCAGGTTGCAGTCGCTGCAGGAAATGTCAGCCAGAGCTTGGGCAACAACAGCTGAGTACCAGGTTTTGCTGACCACCTCAATCTAATATCAGATCCTTGGAAACAAACCGCTCTTGTGGAGCAAGGCGAGCGATGGCAAAGGAAGCACGTTCCTCACAAACTCAAACAGGTGATCTCCAAAAAACAAAAAGATCCACACCAAGTAACAAAGTTCGTTCATTCTCAGTAGTTGGGGAATGGGAATACAGACATCTCACCCTGAAACACAAGCAGGTGGAGGAGTGCTGTCCACCTGCAGCTACCAGAATGGCACCAGGATCACACAGCAGGGCAGCACCAGGCAGTGCTGGGCTCCAGGGCCCACCAGCTTTCACCTGAAGGATGCTGTGGGATCAGAAGCACTCACGGGCCTTCAGAGGAGCTGGCACAAAACTTTCCACGTCCTCTGGATGGAACAGCGCAGGATACCCATTACCGCTCATGTTTTCCTTGGGAAGGGAAGGAGCAGCACGAGGAGATTTTTCAAAGCAGTGAAAATCAAAGAGGTTTTTCCCCACGTAAGAAAAAGTAATACAGAAATGCTTGTTATTTGAGACTGTTTAACATCCAAAAGCTACATTATATTGTAACTCAATTTTGTATATATTTTGACAGTCATATTCATCAACCCTACAATCATTCTGAGAAAGTGTGCTGCTTAAAATTATGCGTGAGCAGAAAAAGGCAAGGTGGATATATAGCTCACAGAAGGATTTCATTGCCTACCCCCCAGCTGCTGCGGAGCACTGACATCTCTTCTCAGTGGTCTTCTCTCAGAGGGATCCTTAAGGCACCCGAATCTCTGCTCTCTGTTATCCCAGCTGAAATAGAGCTGATGTACGATCACACCAGTTCAGCTTCTGTGAGAACAACATTCGGCTGCTGTTCTGGGGTGTGTTTGTCCATTTGCTTGATAAAGCACTGTGCACATGCTGCTTCCTTCCACTGCACATCCAAGGAGAGGCCCGGCTTTCAACAGAAGTAATCACACAGTACCAACTGCCAGGAAGGCCATCTTCAAAGTCAGCGTATAATTCTCTGGAAACACACACTGCTATATAAGCAACATATAAAAATATATTGGGACATTTTTAGATTCTTTGAAGATTTAATGTTATGCAAGTTGGAAAACTGAGAATATTATAGAGTTACATGAGATGCTGAAAATGATATTTACCAGCAAGGTAATTCAATATACCTCTATTGTGACATTCAATAATTAAAGAGAGGCCCCCAGCAGTGAATTGGTGGGTGATTAACTCATGGGAGCGCCATCCTCAGCCACCAGAGAAGTGGCAGCGCCTGCAGAGGGGCACTGGCAGCTGTGTGCCACATCCCCAGCCGGGCACCAAAGCACAGTCAGTCAGGGAGTGCTTTTGGCAGAACTGATTTCTCCTTTCTCCGAATGGAAATTAACAGAAGAATGGAGACTGGACGACCACTTCCAGAGACAGGTTTTTTTTCCTGGTAGTAGCCTTAGGCTAACTTTCTGGATTTAAGACGTCATCCTGCCCCTAATTCTACATAGGTACGATGGTCAGTTCAGATAGGATCTGTGATTCAGCTCCAGCAGACAAAAAAAAAAATAGAGGAATTTGAAGTTTGGTCTTTTATGAACAGAAGCCATCAGCTGACAAATTAAATACTTTGGAGAAGTGAAAATTAAACAGTCCTGCGGACACGAGTGTTGGCATATGGAAAGCTGCCACTGAGCTAATAATAGATGTGTCTACTGCAGCAGAGAGGGAGGTCCCGTCGTCCTGGAGCACACCATACATCTGGGCACTGGGAAAACCACCACGAGGCGGTGTCTGTTTGTTGCTTGTTACCTTCCTGCCAGCTATTCATCTGCTGCAACTGCTGGCTGAGGGCAGCCATCCACAGGCAGTGACAGTGCACTGCAACGCCACCGGGATCAGTTCTGCCCAGCAGCTCCCAATTTAGCAGATGAGTTTCCTGAAGCCACAGGAGCACAGGAGAGTCTTCCACCAGCACAGTGCCTGCTGCAGTGCAACTGCTCTACATAATTCCCCCAAACCCAGCCAACAGAATGCAGAAACGTAAGCGTGTGACAACAGCCATTTCCTCATATTACTTCAGGTAGCTGTAAAAGCACAAAACTGCCCGTGGACTGGGTCTTCCTTACTTATATCAGCCCAACCCCTCCGGCATCTCCTTGTGTGCAGTAGAGTCGTGCTGCTGAAAAACAGGAGGAGAACCAGGGCCACTACATGAAAGATGGAAAAAAGCATAGAAAAATTACAAATCGGAGAAGGAAAGTGATTTACAGACAGGTGATTATGAAACTCATCAACTGTATTTTCATAAGTATTCTCTTGTTCATTAAAGGGAGAATACAAATGAACAGAGGGGTGGAACTGCAGGCAGCCGGCAGCCGGGCAACTTAGCTCCAGTTATTGCCAAAAACACTCCAAGCAAAGAGACCAAAGTACATGATGTGCTCCAGCAGCCAGCAGTAAGGCTGTGTGTGCATTGTACAGCAGTAGGAGGAGGAGCACACTCATGTGAAACACGCCTCACCCTACACACACTCTCCTGGAGATGACAGATGGGGTTGATTCACAGCACTCCTCCCAAAGAGCGTCCCTACACCCTGTAATACAGAAAGCCAGCAAGAGATAATGGGCACTAAAGAGCAGAAGTTAGATAAAGCACTAAAGAGAAGAGAGAGATAAGGTGCCAGAGAGGAGATACGTGTGAGTGTGCGCACACAGAGGAACAAGCTCTAATACGAAGCAAGGGCAGCCTCTGCCAGTTTTAGCACTGAATCACTACTTCTCTTCATAGAGTACACAGCCCATGAGCTTTTGGAGACTTCTGAGGTAACAAGCCATAGGGCAATTTTGGTTGCATCACAGCTGAGTAAGCTGGATAATGAGATGAGTGGAGATGAGGCGACTCTGCTGACATTAAGAACCCATCGGTCCAGGAAAGGAAAGCTCCTGCACACCCAAACTGCTTTTCAGTCAAGCCTGATGCTGTTGTCATTATGATGGCAAATACACAAAGGACTTTCATTGTAGGTATACGCTCTGAAAAACCTGTGCCACTGCCTGAGACTGTAGCAAGAAAAAGTAACCTTAAAAAGAGCCTGTAAGTTCTGTTAATGTTTTGGTGCTTCCAAGTCTGATCAGAAACTAAAAGGCTGTCTGAGAGTTCTGCATCTTCTAGCTGCTTCCAGCAAGTAGTTGCTGTCTTTCACACATGTAAGTCCTCCATCGGCAGAATTCAGCTGGCCATTTTATCCTTACAGACTCCACCTACTGGCACTGCATTGTCCACCACTAAAATATCACATCTGGTTGGGTACCATGAGCTTCACAGAGCTGACAGCTGCAGCAGATGAGCTTGTCAGAGCAAAGAGTCTGACCCCAGCAGTGCTGACTGCTGGGAACGTGACTGGGACAGATTTCTTCAGCAGCAGCCAGGTTCTTCCGGGTCTGATGAGGAAGGGATGGCTCTCCGGCCTTGCACAACATACCACTACAGCAGCCACGCTTGTCGCCATCCAGAAGAACAGGAGAACAGATCCAGAAGCCTGCTCTTTTCTCAGCACAGGGTGCTAGGCACAGTCACAGAAAGGTTTTGGCACCATGAAGGTGCCCTGGCCTCCCATGGCTGCCGCTCACACGGCTACTTGGACCTGCGCCTCATCTCCCTTTGCTTAGTTTATATCCTTCTCCACTGCTGAGCCCTTTGGTCCCTTTGTGCCCTCCTGGCTTGAACAGGGCATGATATGGGCACAGCATGAGGAACCCGAGACAGGCAGAGGAGTGCAAAGAGGTCCCACGTGCTGCACCCCTGGGAAGGTGACACTTCTCCATGCAGAGCAGTGGCACTGACACCACACAGAGCAGCAGTCCTTGAGTTAAAATAGCAGCAACACTGACAGTACTCATAGGTCCCAGAAAGGAAAGGTGATGCAGAATTGTCTCGTTCACCTTTTCCATACTGGGAACCAGCACAAATGTTGTCTGCTTCAATCATCCTCTGCAATATGTGATACTCTGCCTCAAGATTACACAAATAAAAAAAAAAAAAATACCCACAGTACTCCGTTTGTTTTCTCCAGGAAGAGCTCAAAACGCAACAAAATCCAGCCTCTCTCCATTGTTCTTCACAAGCTCCAAAGTGTTCAGCTGCTCAGGATATATCACATTACAGCCCAGGGATGTACCCATCCTCTGAGTAAGGAGGGCCATCACCCCACAGCCAGCTGCTGCAGGACATGTGCTCTGTGCATCTCAGGGCCAGCAGAGCTCCCAGCCAGCCCTGGCTTCTCTCATATTCACGTCAAACTACAGCTCAGATCAGGCTCAAAATATATGTTCAGAGCTTTGAGAAAAATAGGGTTTTTGTTTGTCCTCCCCCCCTCTCGTGACATGACGCATGTCCTGTAATAATGAGCAAAGGACACCAACTGCAATCTCTTTGTGAGAAGTAGCCTCAAGAAATTTTACAGTATTTTAGACATTCAAAATAAAAACTGATGATTTCACAGCGTTAGTCAGCAATAACTTCAGGAAGGCGTATTGGAAGTCACAAACAAATCCTAAAGGTGTTGATCTGATTGGGAATCTGGCAGTTCCACATCTTGCAGCGGAAAGCTGAAAACAACAGAAGGACACAGTGACAAAACACGCACGAGAATAAGATCCAGTGGAAAAAAAGATCTGACTTAGTAAAAACAAGACAGGATACAGCATTGGCCTTGTCCTAAAGAGAGATTTCTCTGGCTCTTCCTAGTTTCTGAGGGCAAAAACTGTCTTTTTCTTCCTTTCCAATGAAAGATTGAGGCTGTGCTGGTGCTGGGAAGAGCAGGTAGGGCAGATGGCCGCAGGACTCCCACACTGGGTTCTCCTCTCCCCACTACTGCGTGGTTTGAGGGTGGCTTCAGAGCCATGGAGAACTGAAACACTCAGTGCCCTCCTGGGCCCACGATGTGCAGCTGTCCCAGGCACGAGCTCAGTGGTGCAGAGGAGACAGCAGCAAATGCTCTCTCCCCCTTTCTCCATGATCAGCCCAGCAAAGAACAAGATAACTTTGTTTGCACTACTTTTGGTTCATTTGGCTGCATTTTAGAACAGATGCAATTAGGCAGGTTTTTAAATGAACAAATTGTTTAGGTTTCTCATTAAAGTTGGTTCAACAAGATTGCTTCAGTGACTGAAAGGCCAGTGTTGGGGGTCTTACAGACCTGCACTGGGCTGAACTGCAGCGATTTGCCTGCTGGCTGCATGCAAGGCTTTTCTGGGGAAAACAGCACCCACAGTAACAAGCTCTTAGGCCCCGACAGGACAAACTGCAGTTTCCTGTAATGCAACAGCTGCTCCGGGTTTCTTCCTAATCTGCATTGCACGCAGCATAGAGATTTCAGTAGCCATGATCTTACTTCAGTGCAGAACATGATTTCCTTTCACACACACACGATGTCCCTGGAGTCAACTTGCACAGTGCCCAGAGGCCCCAGCACGGACTCCCATCTGCAGAGGTCTGCTCCTGCCCTCCATGTCCTCTGTGTATGCCTGCAGTGCACAGCTGCCCCTGACAGGTACATGCGAGCAGTTTGGAAGCAAAACAAAGGGTGAGTTCTGATGAAAGCTTAGCCATTATAACCCAAGGGTAGGACAACGTATGGGTAGAAACTGAATTTCAAATTACAGCAAATCTGTGTTAGTATTATGAGTATTAGTTATCTGCACAGGGCTTGAAAAGCAGCCGTATGAAACAGAGCAGCTAAATGCCCTGTGATTTCCTTTACCACCCAAAAATGTGAAGCGAGGGTAAGGAAACAAGTTTGGCAATTTACTTTCCTGAGTTTTTGTGGTGATTACCCGAAGTAGATGAGGTACAGCCATCACATCCCCCCACCTCCCCTCTGTCCCACCTCTCCAGCTGTGCACTTTCTTTTACTCCCCAGCATGACTTCATGACACCGACGGTTCTGCTTTTCCCCCCAGATGGGGAACATTCCTGTCCTGGCTCCATCCATTATGTGACTCCATCATTACAAGAATCAACAAGCTTCCTGCCTGCTCCACGCAGCGTTAAAGCAAATGCAATGAACCTAAACTTGTCAGTAACCACAAATGCACCTAATCCGCCAAAAAACAGGGAGCTGAGCCTGCAGGACAAGCTGCTCTCAGAATTCCCAAGTCTGGAGACAGAGGAAAATGCAGAGCACCACTTCTAGAATATTTTATGTGGTAGGAGACCATGCAATCAGTGTACCAGAGTCAGATGAGTACAGAATCAGCATTAGAAGCTGAATCATTTCCAGGGTAGGAGAGATTTATCCTATACTGCTCCCTATTAGAGTCTTACACAGTGTGCTACCTACTGAATAAACCCAAGAAATTAATTGACTCTGGCACAAATGAACAGATGATACAGAAGATCCAATAAGACGACTTGGGAGATAAAAACCTCTTTGTATCTCCATCGTGGGAGCTGGACCAAGGATGAGGTTGGGCCCTGCTCTGCACAGCGTGCGCTTTCCATCACCGCTGCAGCCGCTTTCTTGCCTGGGTACACCACACTCCTTGGGGTGAATCAGGGCTCCCTCGCATCATGCGAGAGCCAGCGAAGAGCATACGAGCTTGAAGCCACAAGTCTGAAGCTACTGAAGACAGGACAATATAAAGCAAGTCTGAAGCTTAAAGCATATGGGTTTTAAGAGCTAAACGGTTGTGCCCAGTACTGTGATCTGTTGTTACTCTGCCGTTGTTGGTCCACCAGAGCTTAAAATAGGCTGAGCAACAAGGTAAACAATTGTAAAAATCCCAGGCTGCTGCCAGCAGATACTTGGGAGGCCGCAGCATCACACGGTTTCGCTTCACTTCCAGTGGCTGCATTATTTGTAGAAGTCTCCATTGTAATTCAGGAACACACTGAACCCAAGTGTTGATGCAGCCAGAGAAAAACTTCATGCTGCAGAAGAATCCACACACCGCATGCAACGTTGCATCAGCCCAGCTCCAGTCCTGCAGGCAGAGCATGCACAGAGTGCCCGTTGCTGCAAATACACAGGCAATGGTCCCTTTGTTTCACGTCCTCACTCCACAGGACAAAATCTAGGCATGAAATCATGGTCTACAACCTTCCCAGATTCTCCAAATCCACCCTGTCGGGTGCAGGTAGTTCTCATGCTTCAGCTGCTGCCGTCACAGGCTTTGTTAGTGCTGGAGGCTGAGGCTTTGTAAGGAGCCACGGGAGTTCAGGACATTCTGTTCAGAACGCCAAAGGCACTGAATAACCACTTACATTTGCATGTGCCTAAACATAGCCTAAACATACTGCAAATAGCAGGAATAGGGTTAGCACTGAGAAATACAACTAAAAGCAACGAACACCCATTAACGATTTGGTACTTTTCCAGAAAGGCTAGAACGCAGACTATCAAAAAGGATACGTGAAGTGGTATTTTTGTACAGACAATGGGGGAAACAACAAACAAAAAGCCTACAATCACAAAGGGTAAAGATTTGAGGTGTTTGCTGCAAACTTCAAAGCCTACTTTTAACCAGTCGCTTTATGAGATTATCCCAAGATAAGATAATCTGTTAAGCACTGTTTCTGTAGTTCTGACTATTTGCTAGACACGCACAATCTCTTTGCTGCCTGAGCTCAAATGGTTTTCTCTGCTGCAGCAGCGGCAGCTCACAAAGAGGCAGCCAGCTTACAGCAGAGCCTCTGCATTATGAATCACACCATGTGCAGCAGAAGGCAGGCTGCAGTGCTCAGGGTGGGCTACAGAGAGCCAGCAGACCCGGGGTGCTCCTTCTGGTGCTGCCCACGGTTTGACAGACCATCGTCAGAGCCGCCCTCATCGCGTACATCCGTTTCTCAGCTTCCATATGCTAAGCATCAGCAGTACAGCAGAACACCCCAGGGGCTGCTCACCTTAAGAAGTCAAGGAAGGGAAGAATGAGACCCTCTGGAAAGGAAAGGAAATAATTTGGCGCATTGTGAGGCATTTACATTCCTGATTTCAGAGGCAGTTCACACTGCACTTTAGAACACAGGCTCTGACCCATATAACAGAAGAGAAGGGAAACGTTAAAAATGTAACAGCACTCCTTACAATTATTTCATCCCCGCCGAGTGTCTGGTGAGGCAGGCTGTAGTTACTGCAGCGAGGCTCATGAAGCGTCTGGATGCTGTGAGCACTGCTGCCTCTGCTATACCTGACCAGATTCACCCTCAGAGCCTCCCTGTAAAAGGGAAGTAGGGCACTGAGTGCGGTTCATTGCAGAGATGGCTGCAGAAGAATATTCCTGTAGTTAAAGATAGTCCGTGTCACTGGATCCGGTGATGCATGCAGTGATTTTTAAAGAAGCCCCGCCCGGTAACAGCGCAGGATGCAGCCTGCCGGCGGCACAGAGGAATTCCCACTCGGAGTCGATTCCGGCAGCACAGGCAGCGCTTGCAGAGCAGCAGGCAGCACTCTGCCGGCCGGGATGCGTCGACGCCCAGAGGAGTTCCCGACAGTCTCCAGCTGCAGCAGACAGCGTGTCGTGCAGCCCGCCCCCCCAGCCTCCCCGTCAGCCTGTAATCAGCCGCGCTGTACATGTGCAGCAGCCTCGAGAACATAGCAACAGGTGTACTTTGAAACCTGAAAGGTCCTTAGTTCATTTAAGCCCTTGGCAGGAAGCCACAGCAGAAGGTCCATTAGCACAGCTGTCGGAGCAGAGGGACCCAATGGCCACACCTGTTCCGTCACCACTGAACACCCACAATGCTCCTCACTCCCACTTTCTGCCCAGTAGCACAGCGTGACAGACCCCCGAGCAGCACAAAATCCAAGTACGGCTCCGAATGACCTCAGAAGCATTTGCTCCACATTGTGGCAGGATTTCTTCCTGCTGTGACAGAAGGCTCTGCCGTGCACAGCTCACACCAGAACACCCACATGCCAATGGCAGAACACACCCCAAGACCGTATCCAGTGTAGATTCCAGTAAGGAACATTCATTCACTCTTCTCCGCAGAACCGACATGTGCCCTGCAACCGCCGCCCAGCCATGCACTGGGGCCAGGGCTCAGCCAGAAGAGCAGAGAAGGCACGGGAAGGGACGGTCAGCAAATGAACTGACAGATAAAAAGCAGAATTGGAACATGGAAGAATGTGGGAAAAGGAAGGGAACAAACACATAACTCCTCTAGAAGGGGCTGTACCAAATGGTCTACTGGATGGTTTGTGGAGGAAGCAGAACATTCGTCAGCCCACTGTCATCAGATACACATCTGTACCAAAGCCCTTTTCCAAACTGCTGGCGGTGATGACAGCAGAAAACACAAGCACTGCCCAATTGCCATGTTTCTTAAAGCCCAAAGAAACCCTCGGTCACATCCTGCAGCCCTGACTCACAGACCCACCTCAGCATGCCCGCATCCCGTGGCTCAGAGGGCGAGCCACCTCCTCTCGCTGCTCACCACAATCTCACCCATCAGCTGCCCTTGCTGCCTCACTTCCAGGTTGGCTCTAACTTCATCGAGCAGAAGTACTGCGATTCCCAACAAGGGAATTGGGACCCCTCATTCCTGTGACTGCTGCCACACAGTCCCTCCCCATTTTCAGACTTCTATGTTAAGCAATTACTCTCTGCAGTGAGGCTCCTGGATCGGAAGAAACATTCCCATTTTACAGACAGGAAAAGAAGCTCCTCGTGATGGCAAGGATTTAAACGAGCATTTTCTCAGATTGGCTTTTTAAAATTATTTTTAAAGCTAAGGATCACTTGTGTTTTCTTTGTAAGAAAGTGAGATGGGGACTTGAACCTTTCTTAGTGGAACTACTCAGTCCTGACCACCACGTGCCAATCCCGTTCGGCTTTGCTACTTCTGCCATTTATAGAAGCTTCCTTGATAAGCATTACATCCAAGCCCCTGGTAACTGCAGTCTGTTGTCAGAGGCATGAGTTCTGTCTTTTAGGTAGATCTAATGGATTTCAACCTCTCCACTGCAGTCAGAAGCAGGATTTTTTCCTAGGAAAAATCCATTGCCACTGAGCTAGATCTTTTATCCTTCTTC
>PPHD01011310.1:0-18918 GCA_002909625.1 Bambusicola thoracicus | reverse complement strand
GGGCTGCACCAGAGGGCGGTGGGCATGGAACAGGTTGGGCTCAATGATCCTTTTAGGCCCTTCTACCTTGAGATACACTTTGATTCTATTTCAATCTGAGTTGAACATGAACTGTGTGCTACTAGAAGCCCATGTGGTCGCATGCATAAAGCCCTTTACACAGCCCTGGAGCACAGACATTGATGATCCCCTGTTCTGCCTCTCTTTGTCATGTTCCCAAGTTCTCTTCTAAACAAGAACAGCCCAGTGAAATTACAGTTTGATTTCCTATCCCAGTACAAAGATAAAGTACGGTTGACTTATTCCACAGAAATATAAAACATAATCAATTCTAAAGCTCTTATCAAGTACATTACTCTTCATAAGCTGGAAAAGCAGATTCAAAGTCATTCCATGCTGGAGCTGCACTGTCTATGACCCTAACAGAGGTGCAGCTCCATTACCCTTACACAGGAAGGGCAGAACACTGCTTGGAAACACTAAATCAATATGACAGCTTAGGTACTATACAAACTATGATAGCAGTAACTGGCTCTTAATCCCAATGCTATATTTTATATTATTTAGGATGCTTTGGTGAAGGCAACCTGAATTCAGTCTATAAAACAGACATAAAAATCTTATGATATGAAATATAAAATACAAATATAAAGCTTTGGGAGAGAGTAAACCATTTAAAAATGCACTATTCCACTTGTGACAAAATCAGACCATTAAAATTTAGACTAAAGAAATATCATGCTTGGAATCCTGTATTGTGTGCTTTTGCTTTGTATTTGTCTACTTGGACTGATGACTTTTTAGCTAATTAGCAGTTTTTTCAGTAAGAACCCAGAACTGCAATACATATGACACAGATCTGCAATGCTATGAAAGGAATAGGTATCCCCTTTCAGAAATGCTAATAGCTTTTGATTCACTGGAACCTAAGCATCTTATCAGAGTTTTATGTCCTGTACCTGAGGCTAAATCAAACCTGTCAATATTTTGATAGCACTATAAATAATTTAAATACCTGCAATCGTAGACGGATCTTCTTTTCTTCATCCAGTTCAGACAGCAACTGCTTAATCTCTTTTCTGTTAAAAGAATGCAACAAAAAACTTGGAATGCAAATATTGGAACTAGTAAGACACAAAGGATCACCTCCTGGAGACATATTTTCCCTCCTTCACTAGTTTTTTTTTTTTTTTATCCCCACAGAACTAATTAAAGGAAGTATACTCTTGTGTATTACATACCATAGAGATGTAACACTATCCATTAAAGGGCAGTTTCTCCTCCTGCTAGTTAATACTATGAGTAATACATTTCCTTCTAACAGGCCTGCATCCACAGCTTTTGCTCTTGGCTAACTGTATCAACATTTTATCAGTACCCAGTTGCCTTTTTTTTCAAACACAACGTATATGGACTAGCTGTTGGTAGGTTAAAAGGACTGGCAACACAAATTCTCCCCATCCTGTAGCATATTTAAGCCAGTTAAAAGCTTCTTGTGCCAACAGTACAATGTAACCTTCAACTTCATTTATAAACCTTAATGACTCCCAAGCAGGGATCTGCTGTCACCCTTCTTGCACAGCAAGGGGAACACTGCTGTAAGGAGCAGACGCCTTCCCACATTCCCATTGAAATGACCTCACCTCGTGACAGATACCACTGGGTGGGAGCAGTCCACATAAGAAGGGCTGGGAAAACTAGGGGACTAGGAGCCAGGTGAAGATATGGGGCTTGGTGTCTACTTCCAGCTTGAGATATGCCCTCTAGCAATGTCTTTTCTCAGAACCCATCCACACCCCTGTTCTGCTACAGTCTCTGCACTCTGCTTTCCCCTTTCTTTTTCCTACCTGGGCTACAAGATTAGTTTCCAAAACATCAACATTCTCCCTCAGGAATAGCAAAAACTATGTGACAGACCACGTTTCTCCTACTAAATGAGAAGTTTAAAGAAGAATAAAGTTGTCCAGTCCTAAGAAAACACGCAGTCATAAACCCAAAGGTCTTCAAATGTCCAAATTACAAATTAGTTATGCCTTTTGAAATACAAGCTTCCTCTGAACATGCACTAACAATGAAACAATGCACTGACCTAACTTTTTAGGAACTTGTGTGAAATTTGTACTACAACCACTACAAATGTCTTCTCTTATTAAGATCAGTGCTTGTGAGTTCCAAATAGTCACTAGCAGATTAAACAATATAAAATTATTCAGTGCTAATCCCTTCTAACTTAACTTATTCAGAAGCCCACAAACATCTGCTTATGCAGGAAACACCAGATGCCATTACAGATTGATAGTGCCAGGCTTTGTTCCTGAGTTTCTCAGCTCTGAACATTTCCTGAACATCAGGAAAGTAGGTAGAAACCACTTGCAAATACAAAAGCAATCAGTGCAGAGTAATGCATATGAAGACAAGCTCCAGAAAACACTGATGCCACACTTATTGGATGCATTCCAACCACAGTTGTGATTTGCAGTACTTACTTTTGCTGGTCTTTCATCGTTTCAATGATAGTTCTTAGCTCCTTAACTTGCGTTCTCAGCTCCTCCAGGGCAGTCTGACCTTGGCTCAATTGTTCAGTCTTTGGCTTTCCTTCTGCACCAAGTAGGGATGGGGAATTTGACCTGTGGCCTGTTGTTCCCATAGCAATTGAATGAAATCCAGGTGATGGTGAAGGGGATAGAGATGGTTGTACATTACTGCCACTAGCCAAACCTCCTGGTTTTGGAGGCAACGAAGTTTTATTATCAAATACCTGTAAAAGAAAAAAAATATTAATAATTAAAAAAAAAAAATGGTGCCAGGAGAAACCTGTATGAAAATAAGACCTATAACAAACCATTAAGTATTTTGCTGCTCTGTAGTAGTTTTGAAAGCCCATAGTCAAAGCATGAGAGATGCCTGCATTCACTGAGGTCTCCTGCAAAGCACAACAGGAAGGCCACAAATCCAAACTGCATTTTTTGCAGATTACATTTATGGTTTCCAATTAAGCACTGAAGGATTCTTCCATATCTGACACTGTCTTGAAATTAAAAATGAATGCATTAAAATGCTGCCCTTAGTATTACCAAAATATCTAACTATTCCACAGATTTGCTTGGTGGTATGATACAAAAAGAATCACAAAATCCCATGACTTCAGAATGAAAATATATTAATTAAAAAAAAAATAGTTGTATAATTTTATTTTTTGTCTTCTAGTAACCAAAGCATCTGTGAATCCTCATGACTACCAATGACTCTTTATTCTTACAAGAACTTAAGAGAAAAATGCAACATTCATATGGTCACCCTGAAAATTTCTGGCTTAGCTCAAAAGGATCCCATGCTTCTTAGATTGCAATCCAGTGCTCTACTTAGTAGACAAGGTATAGAAAATACCTGCTGTATAAGATCCGTTACTTCAATGCATAAACAGAACAGGTGTACAAGTACAGTTGTCACACTGGCAAGTAAAGTAAGTCTTAATTGTTCATCTTATTATTACCTGGTAATGCTAATGTGTGCATTATATGATGCCTACCAGAACTAACTAAGTTCTGACTTTTGGGCCAGAGTAAGAGAAAGCACTAGACAGCCCTTTAATTCTCTCACTGGAAAAGAGATACTGAAACTGAATAGCAAATAAGATACTGAGAACAAATAGTAGGCAAACAGAGATACATGGGTAAGTGAAGACTTGAGGACTTGGGCAATGGCATTAAGTCAACAAAGTAACTGAGAGAAAAATTAGCAATCAGATGACAACTAAGAAGAAACATGATGGGGAGGGAAGAGCAGGATCCACCAAGTTCTGTAGAAAACTGTTTTCTCTTCTATATGAGAGTGACTGAGTGCACAACCTGCTCCAGACAAACAGTGCACAGAGGAAAGTCTTCTGTGAAACAAACAGTGTGACCAGATACAGAAAAATGGCATTATAAATCACAAAAGAGATGAATAATTCCGGTGGCTTGAATGCTTGACTCTTGTGATCTTAATTATGCTCCTTTAACGCTTTATGTATGTGTATGCATGTCTGAGTAGTATGTACCTGCAACCAGATCCTTCATGGTTAATAATCCTTCTATCACCTGATGCAAGTTTCCTTTGAAATGAACAGGGATGTTAGGCAGCAAGTGAGCAAGGACAACTGGAGCTGTCCAAGCTGAACGCTTATGCCACAGCTTATCTGTCCATCTGGATAAAAGCCTCAGGCAGACACTTTCTGATAGCAGTCTTCATGTTTTAGAGGAACAACATCTACATTGTTGTCATGCCAGCATACCATTTACGGATGTTGGCCCAAGAATATTCACTAATTCAAGCACACCCAGAAGAGGGAGCTATATAGCAAAACATTATCCTCATAATCTGATCACAGAAGTGCATGACTGCGTCTTTCAAATAATTTTTGAAATACAAATAATATTAAAAAATATAAATATTATAATGTAATATTTTTATTAGCCACAGTATCCTTATGTACTATAGCACCAAAATCTGAAGCCTGATCTATGTATTACTTCTGTAGTAGTTGATAATTTGTTTTCTACCATGACAGTAAGAATGGCACAAGCCTATATGATACAGTTACACCACTATAAAAAGTGACTCTACCCGCAAATTTTAATTCACATACTATTAGAATGGCTCAAAGAGTTGTATTTATTCGCATTGCTCACAGACTCATCTCATGTAAACTCAATTTACAGCTGCAAAAAAGGCCTGTGTTTCTAACATTTATTTTCCTAGCTTCTCTGGTTCCATGAAGTCCAATTACACTAGAAAGATTTTTTTTCATACTATGCTTATGGAGGCATTTTAACTCTGCAATTCAGTTCAGACTTTTCAAACAAAGAACGGCCTCACCATTTTTACATTTTTTTACAGGGATGGTTCCAAAAGTGGTTGCTGTGTTAATATTAAAATAGTTAATATCAAAGTAACGATTTGAATAACGTTCTCAAAAATGAAAATGCCCACACAGTAAGGATGAACAGGCATTCCAATTAACTTACCTGTGATATTGTAACAGTTCTTGACTTCCTCGACACTTCAATAGTTTTGTGAGTAATAGAAACATGTTCTTCTTTCTCTTCTTCAGGACTTGGTGAGTCAAAGAAATCTGGACTTGAAAGGGATGACTATGTAGAGAGAAGGAAAAAAAGCAGATTTAACACAGGAATAAGAAAAGCATCTATGTGGTGTTGGTTTGGGTTTTTCTTTTGGTCGTAATTTCCAAAGTAACAACCTGAAAATCAGCACTCTCCCTCCTTCCTTTTTTTTTGTTTTGCTTCCAAGGCTAGATGGAATGAGAAATTCTTAGAGATACTGATTTCCACCTTTGCGCTGTATTATACTATAAGACTAAAGCACCTTCCTGTCTACCTTACTTGGCTAGGATGGTCGGCATACTGTGGGGCGTCAGCTCTGCCACTGCATTGCCTATAGTGCAGGCAATGCTGCTGTTTTGGAGAGTCACACTACTGCCTATGCACACCGATGGTACAGTATATGTCTGCCATAGGCTTCTTTGCAAAGGTGCAAACAAAGAAGGTTTTTTCTATCCCTTATCCATTCACCCATGGATTTGACACGGGAAGAAAAGCCTCTGAACTTCTTTTAGGTTTCTGTATTTGTGCTCATAGACAAATTTAAAAGATTTTTTTGTTTGTTTTCTGTTAGCTTCACAACACTCCACTTCCCCCCACTTCACTTTTCTTCAGCCACATGAACATGGGTATCATCAGGAGTTGTTCTCATTCCCATATTCCAAAGTGCAGAAAGTGTGGAAAAAACAATCCCCAATCCCCACAGGAAAAAAACAGACTGCAAAACTGAGCAGTAGATTCCAAAGCAAGGTTTCTGAGACCCATCGGTCTAAAGATACTAGAAAATTAAGTCACCCTTTTATTTACAAGTGTAAGCTTAAGGAGAAGAAATGCACAATGGTTTGAGGAGAGCTGCTGAAGACCAACAACGGTCTGTTGTCCTCAAGCTCTACTAACTGGCCCCAAGGGAAATCCTTCCTTTGGGAAATGCTTTCAAAATCCTTAATATTTAGCACAAACTAGTTTATTCCAAAGGTTTTTTACAGAGTGTTTTTCTGGCCTCAGCCATGGCTAGCAAGGAATACCTGGCAGCACCCAAGGGAGGTGGTACAAATCTCACAAGGGAGGGAATGTTTTAAACATTAGCATTCAAAACATTGGCAGCCTTTAGACACAAATTTTCCTGCATCTCTCTGCCTCGCTGTCCATGTGAAGGAATGGCTGAGTAACTGGATTAAAAGCATCAGGGAACAGAAACACCGAGAAGAAAAAGTTCAGGAAAAATCTTTTTAAAATAAAGGGAAAATTACACTTACAGATGTGAAAGACTGGGAGGGTGGTCGCCTGCCAGTAGCTTTTGGTCTGGTTGTAGTTGGATGATTAAGCTTCTCAGCAATTGGTACTACAGAGTCAAAACCTTCCAAGTCTTAAAAATAAAACAGAATTGGTTTGATTTTCTGGCAACTGTTCTGAAAGGGAAAAAAAATCACTTTTTCTCTTTTAATTTCAAAGAAATCAAATCCTGTTTTTCCCATTGTATTATGGTGTTCTGAGCACATTTAGACACCACGATGTCACTGAAAGAACCTGGAATTCAGAGGCAGCTGCAGTCCAGTTCTTCTTACTACGCACAACAGACCTTCCACCTCAAACACAACAAAGGAGAGGGGAAATGGGCAGAGGAGCCTTTGGTTTTGTTTACGTCCGGCACAGACAGATCTAAATGACAACCCGGGTCCTGCAGGCTCTGGAAGAGGTACAAAGCCCACGGCTGTCTTTGTGGTTAATGGAATGCACTGGGGAGGTACTTGCCAAATCCAGCCACGTGGCAGCGTGTTTATGTGAAAGAACGATGCGAAGATTGAAGGAATACTGCAGCTCATGATTACGTGCCTGAACCAAATGGCTTAACACCTTTCACCTATTTTTATGGGTTATATCAGTTTCAGTCACCTCAATTTCAGAACGCCCTATCGCGTACGTTAAACAGAAATGATTGAGAAAACATACAAGAGATACTCCAGGCACGAAAAATCCAAATTGGGTAAAATTACTTTCAGGTGTGAATCAAATGCTAGAATATTTATTACTCAGAGACCATTTCTCACTGTATATGTGCAGGAAATACGGCTTGTAATTTAACAGTGCTCTTAATTTTCCAAACTGCTGCAGAACAACGAGTCTCTGAAGTGCAAGCATTACTGCTGTATTACAAAGATGGTACAAAATCACATAATGGAAAAAACAAACCTGTGTTTGTGCAATAAGCAATGCACACTGAAGGACACTTAAATGAATTCAAGTACTTGTGAATCAGCAGTTAAGAAACAAATGGGATCAGACGTTCTTGATTCAGCAATATTTTTCCATCCCCAGGAGGTTTAAAAAAAGGTTAAAAAAAAAAAAAAAACGAGACGCCTCTTTCAATAGCCCTGAAATAGTCTGAGGTTATTCACCTCTAAACATTACTCTATTTTTGGAGCAACTCTTCCTATATATAACCAGTGACACCGCTGTCCTCTGCCAGGTATTTCTCTCACTGCTTCCTTATTGACTGTTGTGGCCCAGGCCACGAGGCAGCAACACAGTCAGTCAATAGCAATTTGGTAATCCAAAGCTTTGAATGAATGCAATATCAGGTGAAGCTACAATGCTTTGAAAGGAAAAATGAGCTAACCCAAATGGATTACACAAAACTACAAGGAAGCACACAGATCTCCAGGGTTACAGGAGAGGAGAAACAGAAGTAAAATAATTGTTTCCTGGAAGAAACATCAGCCTAAATATAGGAGCTAGTTTCCAGAATAGCCAGCTTGAAGCTGATGTGTGAGATGGCTAAATAACTTGCTTAAGACCACACGGCAAATCAGCAGTGTACTTGTATGCATTGTCTTTGTTTTTGCTACTGTGTGTTACTTACTTAGGTTGCAAAGCTAGAAAATACTGCCATCAAAAACACTTTCCATAAACACGTGAAGTTCACATACACAAGTACAAATGGTGACAGAAGCAGCACTCTGCTTGCCCCAGCTGCTCTTCCCCACCTAACCATCTTCACTGTTTTTTTCCTGACCTAGTTTTAATTCAGCTTATCTTCCAAAAATGTGTGCAAAGCCACACAAATACCTGTGCTGAAGGAAGGATCAGTAGCAGCTAAAGCTGAGAGGAGAAGCAGGCTGTTGCTATGAGGGCAGTAAAACTGACTGCAGTTATCTCCATGAGAATGCATGCGAGTGCTCTAATGCACAATTTCTGTCTCTCCCTTTGTTTCCACTTCTTTGGTGTCATTGTCTCTTCCTCTCTTCTTATCTAACATAAATATCTATCCTAAAATGGAAAACTTCAATGAAAAAAATAGTGACAGTATTAACAAAGTGTGTTTCTTTGGCTTAAACAAACGGTTACCTAGACTTCTATGTCTGATTAAAAAATAAATAAATTTGGTTGCAAAATGTACTGATAACAGCAGAAAAGGGTACATATTTTCATTCAGAAGACCCGTGGGCACTCGCAGATGAAACGTACTCCATGCATTTTATGAATACCAAGAAACACAAATACTTCTGTGCAAAGCTTCTACTAAGAGGAAATAATAGGAAGAAATATGACAATTCTCCATTCCTTCTACTTTTGAATGCATTTCTGATGGCCAGAAAAACAAACTAAAGCAGCCTACGCCTACACTGAAATGTAAAAAAGGAGTGGAGCAGAGCAGAGGTTGGAAAGGTTCCACCAGTAAAATATACCGCCAAACTGGTAAAATCACAACCATTCAGCTGACACTATAAATGAGACTCTATTTAAGTTTAAGGGACAACACTTGGTACGACGCTAAAATAATAAACCCATCTCCAGTAACTTCACATGCTCTTTTATCGTCTCCTCCCAGTCTGTTCTCCTAATTTAGATGTGGTTCTCACTCCCAGATCCTTCCTGCATCGAAGATACTCACTACCTTCCCTGGCCATCACCACTCACAGAAATTCCCACCTACTATACTAGTGAAGAAAATGAGGAACCAAACCACAAAAAAGACCTCTGCCTTACTACCATCCATATATACTGCAGCTTCAGTAATTAATTCAATTACAGAGGTTATTTGATTTTTTTTACTGCTAACAGAAAGCAGGGCTATATGGGTGTGACTACACTACACTTACCAAAGTTATTAAATGCATCCATCTGATTCTGGAGAGTATTTGGAATGCCATTAGACATTCCAAGCTTAAATTTACAGACTACTCAAACTGCAAAACTTTTCTGAGAAGGGCCAAATGAGAGGCCAATAAAGCGTGATCTACCATATTCACAGGCACGTTAATTGCCAATAAGGCAGCATCAGCATCCAACAGAACTGAAGGGTGCATTGGTCCAGCTTCCTTCTTAATAGTAACCAGTAAAGAAGGCTCTCTTAAACACACAGAAGACAGGAGACACCCTTCAATTAATGGTCATAATCTCTAATAAAAAAAAAAAACAACACCCTAATTAAAAAATAGGTGATAATTGTTATACAAATAAACAGATACACTGAGCATTATTACTGCCTTGGTGATCGTGCTGGCAATTCATGCATACTGGTGCAGTACACCCAACAAAATGCCCAGCTTACTGAGCAAACACAGCTATAGGAATAAATTGGAGAAATACTGACTGCGCAAGAATTATTCCCTGGTATCCTTCCAAGACATTTAAGAATAGGACTTTTTGGCCATTCTCCTGTTTGTTTGGAGACATGGCCACAGTGTTTTCAAACAGTACCCAGACTCAGAAAAACAAATGTCCATTTGAGGAAAAAGTTCTGAGCTTTTTAGATTTGTACCTTCCCGGAAAACAACTTCCAATCCCTCTAGAAGAATTCCCAGGAAGGAATTAAACGGCTACACTTCCTTCCTTGCTCCCCTTCTCCATGCATTCATTTACTATTCTAGCAGAAATGGTGCCTAGGACCCAGGTTTTTTTTTAATCTTTGAGCAAAGTCGTTTCTACGTAATGAAGATGGAAAGCTTTCTGAATTAGCAGAGAGATTTCACCTTGGGAAAAATGAAATGGAAAGTGATGGATAATATCAGAATCAACATATTCAGAATGCTAATGGCAAGATTTCAGGAAAGAGAAATACAGCAGGGCTGGAATAAATGAGGCCAAGGTGGCATTCAATTCATTTGAAGAAGATAATGTCACAAAAGTCACAGAGGTAGATTTCATTTCATTATCATATTCAATACGTTTAGAGGATTGACAACAGGCTAGTTAAATGGTGTACTGTCTTTAAACACATTAATCCTGAAAGCTAGCCTGCATCAAATGAGACAGATATGGCAAGTGAGATATGCATTAACGTCAGTTCAATACACAGTGCTAATTAAAAAGCAACTCAGCAGAGAATATGAATATTACTGGGAATTTTCACGAGCTCGGAATTGTTTTAACTACTTCAAGTACCCAGGCTCTGCTCATCTCTGCCTGCTGAGCAACATTCCAGCCTTCAAGGAAGACTGCTGAGCTACCAGTCAGGGTCAGGGTAGCAGGATCAAACCCAGGATAATGTGCCGACTCTTCCTTAAGATTTGGGTAATTCACTTTTAGCAGGAGGGTTCCCTGGCCACAGAGTTATTTTGCGTAAGGCTGCCTGGGCAGCCTGCCCACGTGACTCTTAGCTCTGGGTGGAAAAAGCTATGCTGACCTGGCTTCCTTGGACAGCCACTGGACGGCCACCTTTCCTAAAGCATATGATTTGATTTTCACATTTCAGTCCCAAGTTTTATTGGCTTAATAGCAGAATGTAGAAAGCTGCCATAATGATCCTAGCAAAGCACTTGCCAGTGTCCTCATAAGTATTTTATTTTTAACAATTCAGAAGATGCCAAGGAAGAGCTAAAAGGTCAAGAAAACTGAGCTAGAAGAAATGGATATGCTGTTTTCAGGCACCTCGTTTTGACGCACATGGAGAATGACTTACATTTCTGTGCGACTGCTTTTCCTTCAGCACCCTCCAGGGCAAAAGACTTAATTAATTTACTTAATGGACCATTACCATATTACTGATTACAATATTTATAATTCACACCTAGGTTTATGGGTAATTTGGATTCAGTGACTTTTGTAGTTCTGCTTCCTTGCTTTGCTATATTCAAATAAATATGAACAGCAGCATAGAAATAATGAATTGTTCTAGGCAGATTGCAGTCTTCACTACAGAAGCCATGTTTTGTCCTCCAATCCTTATATTTAGCAGTATTTTCTTCTTTCCAACTCTGTATTTACTCTGTATCTTCAGGCAACATAATTTTGTCTTACAATACAGTGACCTGTGATTTAAGCACAAAAATCACAGAATCATGGAATGGCTTGGGTTGCTCCATTCTATAACTTTTTACTGGAAAAATTATTTGACTTTTTCCCTGGTGTGGGCCAAGCCTTATTAGATGATTTTATTCCAGTAGAGGCACAGTGATCATCTCTCTTAGCAAATATGAGCACTTATTTGTTAGCATGTGTAGAGTTTTGGAGCATTTGCAAATACAGCTCAAAGAAACTCTGAAGAAGTTGTGTTTGTTAGATAATTTCAAGTAGGGCATTTTTAAGTACCTTTCCAGGCATGATGGCACCAGGCTTAGGGGAGGGACACACAAAGAGAACGGCTGATAATAGGGCATGAGTTAGTGCTCCACGATCCTTCAGCCAATGCTCTGAGCAACAGAATCTGAGGAAATGCTGAAAAATGTACTCATGTCAACCAGCCTGGAGGAAAACTTAAGATTCATACCAATACTGTATGTTTCGGCAGGAATCAGTGAGTACATATGATTCTTCTGTTAGTTCTGCTGAAGATTACTTACTGCTTTCATAAATACTATCCAAAACGTGTGAAGAGCCAGGAAAAATACTGGAAAGATTGTGTCCACTTGGCTATATGTAGTAGGTATCTGTGAAGATCAGTCTTTTGCAAAGTGCAGTAACTGCTTCACGTGTGGATTAGCTGAACATTCCCACAGCAGATACACTATTTTTATTTCTTTGTGGCTTATTCTTTTAACCACTTTGTTCAAATATGTGTAGCTATAAATGTGAGGTGGTACCAAAGCTATAGTATTTTGGATATACAAGACTTGTTTCAGGATTTGAGTATTCTGCAGTGTGCGTGCATACAATTAAAAGAGTTGGGATAATCTTGATTCATAGAACGAATTCAATACCAATAATTAATTGGAATAGTTCAGTAATTTTCTGGAATCATTAGTGCTTGAGCCAGCAAGCTATTACATGTGCTAGCTGTTTCTTTTTGTCATTGCAATGGCAGAAGTAACATTTCTTTGGGTACATAAGAAGAAATGCATAATCTAAAATTCAAGTTTTGCAATAGGACATGAATTTAAACCAATTAAATCAATACAATTCTGCATAGAGACTGCTCTTGTGTCAGTAGAAGAGGATTTACTTTCAATGTGGCTTTTGTTGCTTTAGAAGCACTTTAAGTTCCAAAAGCCGCTGTCATTCTGGAACAGCAGTCCAGACATGTGACTTTACAACAGATCTAACTGCTGTGATTTAACCACAGGAATACCAGAAGCAAGTTTTCGGTGACATGTCTATGCAAGATCCACTGAAAGGCAATGAGTGCTTTTCCAATTTCTATGTGGTTTTTTTTTTCCTGTTTCAGACTAGAAAACCACCCGAGCATGTAGCGAAATAACATTTGTTTTTTGACATTTAAGGGCATCGTAATGGAATATATGCATTAAACTTTAAGATGACAACATCTGCCTGTAAGAACATATTAATGAAACCACAGCATTGACAAACAGTGTATGCGTACTGTACGCTTCACTTCCATCACTCAGTTTTCTTACAGGAAAATAAAACGAACTATAATGATTTCTCATTTCAGTGCAAGACTTTCTGTCGTAGTACATTCTATTTCAACTCTGAATTAAAAGAAAAGATGTAACTGCCAAGTACAAACTAAAGCAAACACAGGACAGGAAGGAAATGGAAAATAAAAGGCCTTACCCTCATGAAATGAAGAAGAATTACCCATGGCAAAGAGATGTGATTAGGAAAAGCTGGATGGAATATGTGTGGAAAGTAAAGTAAAGGCATCACTGAAAACAGGGAGAAAGAAAACAAAAGAAGTGAGGAGGAATGGGGAATGGTTCCTCTTAAATATTATATCCTGAGGGCTAGTTTTCCAGTGGCTTTTGGTAAGGAATGCGGAAAGAAGCAAAGGCATGAACGACAGTAGTAAAGGCTGCCATTATATTTGCCATCAGCAGAGATGTTGCTAACCAGGTCTTGCCTTTGTCAGTACAGCTTGCAAAATTGTAATCAACGCTGTATTATCATCAATAAATTCAAATGTCAAGTCAGAATTCAGCAAAACATGCTAGTGAAATCAAGCCATGCGCTAGCATCTGCATAAAAATGACCTCTCATAAATGCAACCGACAGAATGTTATGTGCAGTATTACACATCACCTTAGCCTTGCTCAAGCAACTGTGGCCTTCTCGAGTAAAGCTGAGTGAGAATGTATCTAAATGTGATTTTAAAATCATGGGGCTTTCTGGTTAGGTAACACTGACCCACTGACAACAGAACTTTTAGGGATTTGACATTTCTTAGAAAATATTATGGTAACTTTTCCAAAGCAAGCAGTGTTTAGCCACTGATCTAGAATGGAGGACTTAAACAAGTTTTGAACCTACATTCTTCAGCTCCCCTCTGCGTATTGTTTCTCAGCTGCTGCTTATATTATCAGCTTTGTTGTTGCTCTTCACTTACTTGCTTGGATTTTGAGAGATGACATATGGAAGGACACCGTATGTTCTCATCCCTCCTCCTCTAGGAGGGCTTTAACCAGCTATAGGACATAAGCATTGAGAATGTGACAGCCATTGCCCAATAACCTCACTGTGACAAAGAAGCCAGGAAAGCACTGCTGTATTCATTTGCAGACCATGGCTCACCCTTAATATCAAATATAAGCATGCTACAGGATGAGGCAACTTGCAACTAAGCACTGCTTTCACCCATTTTCTCTACGAGAGCTGAAGGCATGCTGGAACTGTATCTGCATTCATGAAGAAATAGACAGCATCCCTGTCTGCCAATCATAGAATGGGCATATATCTGAGCTACTGTGAAGGCAATTTAACTTCAGTCTTCTGCAAAGGCTGCAGCTAAGTCTGATCATGTCTGTCACGTAGGTCCCCTGTAATTAATGGTGTGAAATTGGATTAATGAAAAGACATACAACAATTAGATTTAACCAGATCCATTCTGAGTGGAAAGGTGAACCTGAGAGAAACAGGCTGCCTTTCCCACAAAGTGAGTACACGGTGATTGGGCAACCAGTAACACACAGCGCAGCCAGCTATTACCCAGACTCACACCGCCCGATCCACTGCTGCTTAGGAAAATATTGGATGCCATATGCAGCCATCCGCTGTTTTTACTCATTACTCATTTAGCCAAGAGACTTCACCAACCCACTGTTTTCTTGTAAATAAATAAAAAAATCTAGCATATTAATCATAAATCTTTGCAATTACAGTGCCCTGCAGACTGTCCTTTCCTCAGAGTAAAAGACATTAATGCACTGCAAATTGTTTTGGCTTATCGAGTTCTAATTTATCGCTCTATCCTCTCTTAAAAGGTTATTTCTTCAGCAATATTTTAACAGGAGCCATCAAAAACCTCCTGAAAATTCATGCGAGTTATGACCTTCAGGTCAACTTTTATTCCAGAATCATCACTTTTTTTCTTTTTCTCTTTTAATAAGTTGTCTAACAGGCTTGAATGACATGACTTGCCCTTGTAAATGCCGTTCTGGTCTGACCCCTATCAAGTTATACCTATCTAAGTATTCACACTATTCTATCCTTGGGCTCAATAGGTTTCCCCTGTAAGTGGTAACAGGAGGTCACAAGCTAAGCCCTTTACAACATGTTGTATATGTGGTTTGGTTTACGGACTGGTTTACGGAGCTGTTGGCTCCTTTTCTCCACTGAAAAACAAACCACAAGTAAGTTCTTGGAATGCACAAAAACCATAATAAATTAAATTTTCCGCCTACCTTTTTCTAGGTTGTTCAAAACCATAAAACAGAACAATGCACTCTGTGCTTTTATCCTGGTATCAGTTCCAAAGAAATTAGCATGAGAATTACACACAGTTATTTGCTATTTGCAATCAGCTCCCCTTTTCAAGAATGCAAAGGCTTGCAGGCTTTGAAGCAAATTTACAAACAGGGCAAGTAAGCATGGCAGAATATGACTGCATTTCCGTACCATTCTTTCATATTGATATCTACAATGAAAAACAGTCATGCAATTTATCTTAAGCTTCTATCTGTCCACGTTTATTACAAAGAAAAATCTAAAAATACACACTACTTGGTTCTACAGAATAATGTTACTATCATAAACCATAGCAACAGCAGCAGGTTAAGAAAAAGCAAATATATGGGTGCTGGAATGCTCATAAATACGGAATTAAATTAACTTAGCATTTTATTCTTACATTTCAAGTGAAAATCATAACTTTAAGCTATGCTTGCAAGTATGAAAAGAAGGCAGGTTTGGCTGTTGAAAAGTTACTATTTTACAAAGTGGTTACTAATAAAGCAGTCTGTGTATAAACCTCCACATCAAAATAACATTTAATGCTGCCAGGAAAGGTAGCAACGCTTACGCATTCGGGGTACCCTGCTTCTGTCTCTTACAATATGGGTTTTCTCACGGCACAGCTGTGACCGCGGAGAGTGACAGCAGCAGCTGTCACTGTTGGATTTCTCAGTGGAGGTGAAGATGGCTGTCATGGGCTTTGCTTACAGTCCTGGGACAGGAGGAGAGCACCTTGCTTCGGAGTGTCACTTATTGCAGCACTCTCCTCTGCAAACATCCCCTGCACAGTGAACTTCAGAAGGAAGGAGGGCGAAAGAAGATGGAAAATAGCCTATCTTTACTCCTTTCCAGGTGATTTCTTGATTAAATTGTTTGCGTGTTAGAAAGATATAGGACGTTGTTTTAAACAGAAACTTAGACTTCTCATAATCAGTGTTTTCAGCAGAATTGATTCAGATCGGCATGAATTTGATCTCTATTCCTTTGTATTAGAAAATGCAAAGATTACCTCAAAAGCACCATTTTGCAGCGTTAAAATTAGGGCAATGCTAACATTGCATCTGTTAGACAAACACGACATTGTTGGCCCTTTCACCTGTTTCACTTTTAAACAGAACCAACAACAGTTCTACTCGAAATAGCTCACTCTTTCATGTCTCTATTTGTGTTCTTTAACAGAAAAAAAAACCCCAAACAAAACCTTTTAAAGTACCTCAGAAACGATTCCACGGTTCTGCAACTAAAAACTGACATAAATCACTCACATTCATTGCCAAATTCTCAGCCTGCTTTTTGGGTCATAACAAAGTCTCTAAAAGCAGAGACTTGCACCGTAAATTATAGGCAAACTATAAAAAGCTCCATAACTTACCGATGTCATTGCTTCTGTCAGAGGAGTCTTTCTCCAGTGTGCTGGATACCGAACTCCCCACTAGTTCCACTTTTGGACTATCACTCCTACATTTGGATCAAGAAGAGGACAGATTTTACCGGAGTTTGTGCATAGGTTACAGTAAATTGATAGCTAACTCGCAATTACTACTGAGAGAGGGAAATATTCTTCCTTTGTAGCAGCAGAGTAGTAGCAATGTGTCAGAGAGAGCAATCTCCAGTAAGCAAACATACCGTATGGATTAACCTTATCTCATTTCTCCTTAACACCTGTCAAAAAAGCCTATTTTAGACACCGCAGTGTCGAAATAATTCTCCAAATGTTCACAGCATCTCAACGTGAAGGAAATCTAAGGGCAAAGGGACAGCCTTCAATATCTTATTTGTAACTGTTTCTAATTAATTAGCTGAGTAAATGACAGCGATGGGTGATCCAGAGCGCTGCAGACAGGGAGTGCCTTCACGGAAGTGTTACGTGTCCCAGCAGCTCCTACTCATAAATGCAGCTTCTCCAACAAAAGGAGACCGTCATTTATTTTTGCACGTTACTTATGAGACTAGACTATGAAAATGGTTTTCACAGATCCGATGAAACAACATCACCTACTGTGCCTGAAAACGTCTCTGGAATAGAGAAGTGTCAAGAGCTGTGATACCTTATGGAGACGAACCTTATAGAAATTCTGAAATCAAATGGGAGATCAAACATAAGCAACAAGGTTATTCTTTCTTCACAGAACTTTCTACTCCCACAGTTACTGAATGTACTAAAATAGGACTATTGAAACAATTAAGAAAAAATGGGCCAGTAGGAGGTGAGCAGCACTGCACTGCACAGGTCTCACAGACAAATCCCTGTGGCATTTTCCATGATAACAATGGTTCAGTTAATGCAGTAAATTGTATTTAACACCATTATAAGGTCACAGACATCGTATTTTTTTTCTCCACAGTAACTATTCCCAGCGTAGCACTGAAACAAGATGAATGTAAGGTACTGGAATTATGGGTAAAAATATTGATCATCCCTGGAACAACCAAGGCAGACATGCATTTATATGAACAGCAACTGAAAGTAAAACACAGGTGAACTCCTAATAGTCTGATGTCAGACGGCCTGAACCTGCACTCGTGACAGTGCATGAGCAAAACACAAGGCAGCTAGAAACCCTATTTCAGAATCCAGGAAGGCAGTGGTAGATAAAAAGTCTAAACATTCATCACAGATTAAGTGAATCTAGTTGAACAAAATAGATGGGACAGCCAGTTTATGACCTGAAAAAAAAACCACCCTTGTTCAACACAGCTATCAATTTGGCAGGCTGTCTGCAACAGGGAGGAAGCAATACATTCCTGGAACCACAAGTTAATTGCTGAGATGATAAATAACGTGATCTACCTGATCAATTAATTTTCCTATCTTTTGGTCTTTCACCTAGCAAACAAATGCACATATATATATATATATACATATATATATAAATACATAAGAAACAACACAGTTTCTTGGCTCACACGACAATGAGCATGCCTACTCTGCCTACTCTGTTTTGCACACATGTATTTCCCAGCAAACTGAGTGCAACGTGTGAGTCAGAAGCACTCTAGGAAATGTGCGAGCACTCTTTTGGAGGAGACTCTGAGGATGTTGTGACTCAGGGTTGAAAATCACAGCATTTACCATTTGACTACTGATGATGGCAACATACATGACATCACTGGAAAAAACCAAATCTACTCTACTAACAAAAAAAAAATCAACACGCCTATTATGCTAATCTGTACCCATATGAATACAACAGCCACTTCTTCTCGGACACAGCATCTCCCTCTCTCTGCTCTTGCCCGTGCAGATAGGCTGTCAGCTTGATGGGACAGCTGATGAGCCTTGAAAGAAAGCCCACGTTAATAGAAGTCCCCTTGCAAAGTGATTAATTGCCATCTGGAGCAACTCCCTGACCCATATGGCTGAATGTCTGCACGAATGCTGGTGCTAATATAAGGGAGGTGCAAGAATGGGCTGCCAGGAAAAGGAACCCGCCCCTTTCAGCAGCAGAGACACAAGATTGGTTTAGACTGGTAGTGAAAATGCACTCAGTGTAGGTCTTTAGTGCTTGTCTTCTCAGGAGAATTGACTGATTCATCAGTAAATTGTGTAATCGCATGTACATCTAAATAAGCTGTGAAGCCTTTGCAGCAAATTGACAGCTATTCTCTGTCTCACGTGGTTTTTTTCTCCCCATTGCCCTTGAAGTCCTAATCTGCCTTGAAGGAAGGAAAATAATGTTTAAAAGGAAAAGCAGTTATTACCACAAATAGCCAGTGAGATGCTTGAGAATGAAGGCACTTGGAACAGAAAAAA
>PPHD01011309.1:2646-15474 GCA_002909625.1 Bambusicola thoracicus | reverse complement strand
CCCCTTTTTTTTTATTTTTAAATACATCATCATCTATGGCTCCGCACACCCGATTATCCAACTACTATTTCTTCTGACAGCAATATGCCAGAACTCCCCAATCTGTTTGATTAACACCACACAGCAGCAGCCTTACAGAACAGCACAGGAAGCAGCAGAGTTTGCAAACTTCTCTGTTAACACACTGCTTTCCCATTTCTATGCTGCCATGCCCACAGGGTGTTTGGGCCCACCCAGGGCTTTGCTACCACATGATCTGACCAAGATCCTTTCACTATACCACCAACGCAAGTGGTTATCAGTAGCACTTTAGAAAGGGTGAAGACCAATCCTGAGTTTTTAGAAACAGGCTGTATCACACTGCAACATAAAAGTCAATACTTGCAGTCACTGAAGATCATTTCTAATATTCTCTCACATTTTCCTCCCTTTTCAACCAAATCAGGTTGTCCAAATACAACCGTTGTCCTCCTTAGATTGCATTTTAGGGCAAATCTATTGTCTACTGAAGAACAGGGTTATAAGCAAACATACATAAAACCAGAAAATGTAAAGTTAAGAGATGAAGACAATTGCATGGAGGAATTCATTACTATTCTAAATTTTTAGAGATCCTACATTCAGTTCACTAACATACTCCAAGTGTAAGTCTTCTGTGCAATAATCTTCTAATGTGCATTGTCGGTCAAAGGAGCATTTAAGTTTGATGGAAGCACTTTGGTTAAGTCATATTACGTTAATCTAAATTGTCCAATTTTAGCAAAAAAAGAATTGTTAAATAATCACCAGTACACAAAAACCAAAATTAAATTGAGCATTAAAAAAAATAACAATATATTGTAATTAGAAAATAAACAATGCATAACAACCTAAGAAAGAACAAAGTGGTAGAAAGCAAGTCAGATCTTATGCTTTTTACCCCCCTAAAGCATAAATGTGGATTCAGTATTTTGAAGTTCAGGCCAAAACAACGCACAGACCTCAGGTTTGTGTTTATTTCACCTTGACATCTTTCCTTCACCTAAGAGGCAAAGTATGACAGCCTTCTCAAAATTCAGTGGTTCATAATGTCATAATACCCTGATAGAGTCAGTTTTAATACGTTCGAGTAGGCTTCTGAGTGGGGAAGAAGCAGTTTAATGCCAATTAAGTTTTGAATATAAATTCCCAAAGCCAGAACACCGCAGCAATATGTTTAAATTCATTCCTATGTCATTTTTGCAGCTATTTTTAACATAATTTGTTATGATCAGTGTCCACATGCGAACATGGAACAACAACAAAACCCCATGCATAAATCAAAACAGCACAGTGAGTAGGTCAACAACTTCACCTTAGATTCAGAATCTTACATTTTTAAAGATAGAACTGCAAAGAAGCTAAGAAGTCTGGTTGCTATATGGTAACTGGTTCTGGTGTTGGATCCTTTTGAAATCTGATCCCAATTTGCATATTAGGAAACAGGCAAGGACATCTGCTGGTCAGAAAAATAGTGCAGCCATCCAAAGGGACTTTGATATAATCAAAAGGTGTGCCCTCAGGAACTTTGTGCGGTTCAACAAGGCCAAGTGCAAGGTGTTGTACCTGGGTCAGGGCAGTCCCAGATCTGATTACAGACTGGAAGAAGAACTCCTTGAGAGCAGTCCGGTCAAACAGGTCTTGACGTATGAAAAGCTGAACTTAAGCCAGCAGTGCGCACTTGTGCCCATAGGCCAGCTGTAATCCTGGGCTGCATCAGAGGAAGAGCGGCCAGCAGAGCAAGGGGGGTGACTGTCCCTCTCTGCTCTGCTCTCATGAGGCACCACCTGGAGTACTGCATCCAGGCCCGGGGCCTCCAGCACAAGAAAGATGTAACGCTTTTGGAGAGAGTCCAGAGGAAGGCCATCAAGACACTTAGAGGACTGAAGCACCTCTCCTATGAAGACAGACTGCAGAAGCTAGACTTGCTCAGTTTTGGAGGTGAGAAGGCTCCAGGGAGACCTCATTATGGCCTTTCAGTACTTAAAGGGACATTATAAACAGGAAGGAAACCAATTTTTTACATGGGTAGATAGTGACAGGACAAAGGGTAATGGTTTTAAACTAAAGGAGGGGAGATTTAGGTTCGATGTCAGGGGAAACTTCACTAAGAGGGTGATGAGGTGCTGGCACAAGCTGCCCAGAGAGCTGTGGATGCCCCATTCCTGGAGGGGTTCAAGTTCAGGTTGGATTGGGGCCCTGGGCAGCCTGATCTAGTGCTTGATCTAACAGTTGACGAGCCTGGCCACAGCAAGTGGTTGGAACTTGATGATCTTGAGGTCCCTTCTAACCCAAGCTGTTTTATGGTTTCATACTTTTGCACAGAACTCAGCTGGCACATGAATTAAACCTTAGATGGTGGGTAGGTATGGAATATGGTCAAAGCTGCCACTTCTGCCAGCCCAAAAGTGCTGCTACACCCCAAAGAAGAGCACGAAGTTGGGCACAGCACAGCTGTGCTTTCATCAGCACCACCTCAGAATAACCAAACAACAAACAAAAACCCCCCCAAACACACTGCTCTTTCTTGGTTTGCATCTATTATACAAGGAAACCCCAAACAGCTACAGTTACCAGCTACAAGGTACAACTCCAAGTCATGGGCCGTCACTCTCATTTTCACAAGAAGGTGGTGGCTTCTGAAAGAACTCTTAGAGTTAGCTACCAAGAAAAAAAACCACCACAAAACTGATCTACTCATGCACTCAGTTACACCTCCTGGGGGGGCAGGGAGGAATGCAAACGACTAGCACTTAATAGATGCTTCTTACATTACTAGAAAATACGCAATAGGTAGAGCAAGGGGAATACCTAGGTGTTGTCAAATGCTAAGCAATGCTTGGTGAGGGCCCAGTCGTGTTAGGTTTTGTTTACAGGACAAACCACAATCCTGAAAGTGATGAATTTGGAAATAACTCTACTGAGCTTTCTGCTGCAGCGCTATCTGCAGAGCCAGGCAACGCTGTTTGCGGTAACCTCTCTACCCTTACGCAAACTTCCGCTAAAACAAACAACCCCGAGTGCACACCAGTTTGGGTTTGGCCTGTAGGAATGACAGGCACACAGCACAGGTACTGCATCAAGGAGGGGTGTTTCCCCCCAGTTTCTCACCACACTGCCAGTGGGAAAGAAAAGAGCCGGCTGCTACAGGATGCTCCAGAGGGAGCGCCTCCAGAAACTGTATCTCTGCTACAATTTGTTTTGTCCGGAAGTGGTCAAAAAATATTTAAAACAGCTTTTTTTTTTTTTTTTTAAATGATACACTGAACTCAGTTATCTGCAAGCATGGCAGCTAGGAGATGAAGCAATAGAAATCAGTAGAGGTGAGTCATAAACTACTGAAAAATGGAGCTTAAAATGAAAATGCCAGCTCAATTGCAACCTTCCGATGGCAGCGGCATCACCTCGAAGATCAAAAGATGTGTTGCTAACTGTTACTGTCGTGTTAATCGTAACACTGCTGAGGAGACCACTGTTACATAGGAACTTTCAACCACTGAAAGTCTGTAGGAAAAGCAGAAAGTCACCGAAAATAGGTTTGAAGTCACAGCAACTCTTCCAACGAGACAGCACAAGAAAGCACAATGTACTTAGCTCGGTCCAAACGCCTACTGCGCTCCTAGGGATTCAGGATAGAATTACACCCTGCCCCACGCTACCCCTACCAATACCGCACAGCACAGCCGCTACCCACGGCTGACTCCTGGCCGTGGCAGCCAGGGCCGACACATCAGCGCGGTGCAAGAGGATCCGAAGGGGCCGGGCCGGGGCGGGCTGGAGCGATGTTTACCAACATGGGAGGAGCCGGCTTCAGGCAGAAGCCAGGCAGCTTTCGCTTTGCAGGCGGTAGCGAGACGGGGCTGTTCGGGGACATGGCTCGGGGACTCTTCCACCTGCTCCTCGTAAGTGGCCGCCGGGCAGCGGGGTGCCGGGGTGGGACGCGGGGAGCTGCGGCAGCGGTGCCGAAAGCTCTGTCCGCCCGCCAAAAAACAAACTTGTATTATTTTCTTCGGGAACTCATGTAACTAATTCAGGTTCAGACTTGTCGCTGTGTTCTAACCACCGCTAGCGGTGGGAAAGAAGGGACGGGTGCCGCTGGGGCTGCTGCCATCGGCGGGGCTGCGAGGCGCGTACCGTCACGGTGTGGGGGCACGGCGGGTCGGGCCGGGAGGGCAGCGCTGGGGGAACGGCTGCGGCGGAGGAGCTGCGAGCCGTGACCAGCAGTGAGCCCGGAAAAGCTGGAGACGTTGAACGTAGCATCACGGGCTGTAGCACTTACTGGAAAGCGGGGCAGGGCGTTTCTTTCTTGCGTGAATCATTGCCCCGTGCAGAGTACACGTCTTTGTACCCGCAGGGCATGGGTCAGCCGCCTACATTTATTACCACCAATTAAGGTACCTTCACGTTCATTTTGCCACAAGGAGGTGGTTGAGCGCCCGCAGCACGGGCAGCCTGTAGAGCAGGGGCGTTAGACCCAAGGGCCGGGGAGAGCTGGACGCCGGCTGCAGCTGTGCCCAGAAGGGGTATCTGGCCTGGGACAGCCAGCCCTGTGTTATGGCAGAGCTGCACCTGTCCAAGCCCTATGGACACGGCATGCATCACTGCCCCAACCTGGCCCTTACCCCTTGGAATGCACTGGAATTCACACTCACAATCTCTCCAGACTGTGGTTGTGCTCCTTCTGAATATGAGTTGCCTTGGGTTTGACAGGTGTTAAGTTAGAAACCGTGCAGATATGATTTATTATACAACAGGTAGTAAACAACTTAAAGGGATTTATAGCGTGATTTGTAAGGTTCTACCCACACTTTTGCATAAAGCAAAAGTAAATACAAGGAGCTGCCAACGGAAGCGTGTATTATCTTTTGCTGCACAGGCAACAAGCAAGCAGCAGAAACGTCAGCCTAGCTCAGTGTCTTAGTTTATGTTCTGAATAGCTTTAAGATTAAGAAAATACATTCTCTTACCACACAGCTTCCGGAGTAGAAAGATCATTGCTATTCTTACTTTCCAATTGTTCCCAAACAGCACTCCTACATGCGTTCTATAAAAAAAAAAAAAAAAAAAAAAAAAAATATTAGTATGTGGTTCCACTACTTATAAATCAGTAACAATATTTGACCTACTAACTTGATTAAACCAGAACGTGAAAGGAGTCTGCTGAATTAAACCTCAGTTTTGCAAGCAACCCCCTGTTGTGCTAAAGTAAAAGCAGTTGCAAGGATGTTAATGCAAAATAGCAATGACCCACAAAACTAGAAAACATCTAACTTCACAATGTGGATTGTAAAACAATCCACAAAACCACATATTATTCAGAGACGCACTGTAGAGGAATAGGCCATCTTGCGAAATGTTATTTAAATGTTTTGTAATGATTTGATGCGATTATTTACAAAGCAGGCAGTCTTCTGGGAGGTTAGAAGATACACCCTTGAAAACAGTCCCACACAGCTATGCTGACCCCTCTTTCTTGCTTTGCACAGGACCAGTACAAATATTGAAATGAATGCATATAAGGTGCCATAAGGCCGTGGGATGACCCAGGACTCAGATGAAAAGTATAAGCACTCCAGCTCTGGAGGAAAAGGGAAAAAAAATACTAAATTTCTACCCTGTCCACCTCTTAGCCACAGTATCATCAGAGTGAGGTGGGAGCTTTTGACACCCTCCAACTCTCTTAAAGTCAATAGTGTTTATTAGTACAGTGTTCCTAAAAAAGGAAAATTAACAAACAACCATACTATCCCTGTCCCCAAATACGTTGCTGTGATTGGCATGTGAGACAGTTGAGATGTGAAACAGTAATGGATTGAATTTGGATAGTTATTTTAGGACATGACAGTAACTGAAGGTTGTTCCCATCGCAGGCACTGAACACATGCATCTCATTTAAGATTTCAGGAGGTTGGGATGCTTCTATTTGTGGGGGAATACCATCTCCCATTGCGAGGCCTCAGAAAATAAGACTGCTTTCTTAGTCCTCCTCATAAGAGAATTTAGAATATGAAGAAATACTACCTCTAGTGCCCACTCTGGTGCTAACTACCAACTTCTGCATTAGTGGGAAAAAAAGAGACGGGGAAAAAGTGATACTGGAAATACTGGAAGCAGTAATTCTTGTTGTACTGAAAGAACAGAAGCAGAGAATACTTGTAACAAGAAGTATACCATTCCTTACTCTGAAAAAGCCATCTCAAAAGGGTTTGCAAAAGCGAGTACTTGCATGGAAAACTGTATTAATAGGGAGCTAACTCTAGAAAGTCAAAGAAATAACAGAAACAAATTGAAAAAAAAGAAGAGCTAAGGTTTTTCTTAGCAAAAAACAACAAAAAAGAAAATCCTCAAATCCTCCCTCCCCCTCTTGCCTTTTTTTAACACATAGAAAGTCCCTGATGACCTCATGCATGTTGCCCCAGGTAACAAACATGGAAGGAAAATAGTCACCAACTTCTGAAAGCATCAGCTCTCTCACCTATAGGCATCTATAGCTTAGGAATGTGAAAAGTGGCTTAATAAAGATCAGAGGTATTGTAACAGAAAAAAGCAGAGAGAAATTTTTACTTAGAGGGTGAAATACTATAAAGTATTAAAAAGGCCTACATGCAAGTAACAGATTCATGCACCTCCAAAGTGATCTAACAGCCCCACAAGGTGTGTCTGCTGAAAGGTTTCCGGCCAAGGAAGTTGACCCATTATGAAGAACATTTGGATACAGGAAGAATCTGTGGACTGATAGTTACAAAACCACGAGTTTTCAGGGGAACTATAACTCTTGTCACTGCCTTGGGAACACAGATGGAGACAGATTTTCTACTTCTCATGCTGGTTGCTGAAAGCATTTTGGAGGAAGGAAAAGAGGAGAGGGAGAAGATAAAGGTCTCTCAAATTCCTATACAATGCAGAAACAGCAAAACCAAAAAAATTTAGGCCCATGCTATAATTCTTATGGAACCTGTTAAGAGCAGATGTCCCTGATTGCTTCTACACCTGTTGACTGCTCAGTTCAGTCAATCTTTAGATACGAAAACTGTTTTTTAGTTTAGGATGAGAAGGGAAGAACAAAGCATATGTGAGTCATTTTAGACTGAAAACACACAGCCTCCATTTGAACGTACACATCATAAAAAAGCACCTATCACCCCTGCCTCTCTGAAACCCCCTAAAACGCTTCCTTTCTGCTAGCTGCACTCACTGCTCAGCAGCAGCGAGGAAAGGAATTAAGCTTTGCTCTGAATGCTAAACAACAGTCCAACACTTACAGAGCAAGTGAAATGATTTTAAAAGGGTGCAAAACCAGGAGGAAAAAATGTTTTTAAAATTAAAACATTACTTGGAAAGCTAAAATCCTCAAACTTTTCTTATTATTCCTTATGCAGGAAGGCACTGCATGGAGCCCCTGCAAGCAGCAGCTATGTAGGTGTTGGGTACCGCTTAAAGTCAGTTTCTGAGAAGTGATCCCCACTTCTTGTAAGCATACCAGGAAGTTCATCTCTGCAAGTGACAGTGGAGGGCTTCCATCAAAAAAAGCACATTTCTGTCTCTCCCCACTCTATCAGCTTAGTTTGTCTGTATAAAAATGCAAGATTGAGTTTTGCTTGGCAGAATTGCGTCCATGCCTGCGCTGTGATTGCAGTGGTTCAGTAAACCCTAAAAGTGACTCTACTAACTTTTACTGACAGTAGTCATTTAGAAAGAAGTTTCCTTCTTTCATTTTATCCCATTTCCTATGTGATTCTCTGTACATTTTCTTTCATGGCGCACATCCTGTTCTTTGTCAGCATCATTCAGTTCCTCTGCCACGCCTAAGAGAAGTTTATAGATGCGTTACAGATGCAGTAGGGCTGTGGTAATCTTCACTCTCCATTACTGTGGCTTGGGGTCATTCTCTTATTCCCCAAAAGCTATAGCTACTGCTTTACAGCTCTGAAGTGGGAGATTTGGGTGCCAAAAGCAGGATGGCAGCTGCTCACCTGGCCATGCAACATGCCTGCTGTGAACAGGTGAGGGCAGATAAGGAGGAAGGAGCTAGCTTGGTGCTAAGGCAGGGCAGAGAGTGCTGAGATACAAGCGGGTGCATCCAGTAATTGGCTGCATACTCAGGGCTGGCACTGTGCTGCTCATCACTGCTGACTCACAGTATCTCCACCAGAGAGGAGAGAACAACCAGCCACTTCCCCAGTGACTTCCTCATGCTTCAAGCACTGCTTGCATCTGTAGTCCACGTGCACAGATGGGGGCTGAAAGCCTGGTGCCACTGAGTTTCCTGGAGCTGGCTACCTCAGAGCTGCTAGGGCCTCCAGATCCTAACTCCCTGCCCCATTTCATAGTCTTCCACAAATGGATGCTCTTGATCCAGCTCAACAAACAGGGCACCCACCAGTTCCCTCGGCCCAACTCCACATGTGGCAGAGACAAGGGGCTCTGCCCTCGTCCATGGGAAGCCAAACCAGGCTGATGGCAGGCAATGGTGGTCACCCCTGCAGGGCTGCCCCAGAGGCAGCAGCACACACCACCACCACCACCTGACAGAAAAGAGGCACTACACTGAAGGGAGAGAAACCTGCTTTTTGGTAACTGCCTTCTGATTGGACTTTCTATCCCACCTGTTAGACTGATCTCCCAGGCAAAAAGAAAACAAATCGCATTTGGCACATCAGTTTGACAGTTTCTGTAAAAGCCTACTTTGTAAATACCTTTGCATGCAGTTTCTGAGAAGCATGTCCTGAAAGCTTAGGCACCAAAGTAAGAGTGCTGGACAAGAAAAGCCATGCACCCAGTTCAAGTGTTCAGTTAGTTTTCTGGCTGCTGAAACCTCTCCTCCAGGTGCAAAAGTTCTAAGTTCCACCTAGGATAAACATTTTTAAATAGGTGAGTATTAAGAAAAGGTTCCCATCTATGAATAGCCTAGAGGATCAATACAAGTGGCTACTTTGTAGAAGTCTCCAGACAGTCACTGTATTGATTACTTCAGTTCAATAGCTACAGATAACACTTCCTTGACATGAGAAGCCAGTCTGAGATCCAACTCCCTTTTCCAGTAAGTTAATTACATACAGTTTTTTTTGCATCTAACTAAAGTAATGGCATTGAAGCAGTTTCACACAAAAACATAAAGATTGCATGAAATAGCCACTAAATATCATCCTCTGGCAGACAAAAACAACAAAACCCAGGCATTATACAATTTAACTTGAGAATGCATTCAAAGAAATGGAACAGGGTGTAAATTAGATAGAATAGAGAGTGATACTTCTTTAGAACTGTATAAGCATCATCTGCTGAGGAGAAAAAGGAACTGAAATGGAAAGCAAAATAAGAATGAGATCAATTTAGAAATCAGGTATTTGGAGTGATATTAAAGCACTTTTTTTTTCTTTAGGGAATCATTAAGTTTGCAAGCAACACTAGAGTAACAAAAACCTTAAATATACCATTTAATTAAGGATATTCTGTAAGCAAGAACTCTACTGCAGACTCAGAAAGGGCAGATTTAGGAACAGTGATATGATGCACAGAAAGCTCTTCAAGAAAATAATGGGAGTTTCTTTGCTTAGCACCATAATTAGGCATGTGAGTTTATCTTTTACATCTCAGATGTATGGGTCTGTTCTCAAGCATTAATTTTCAAACAATCAGTGCCTGCAATGGTAGAGTTGATAGCATTAAATCTAATGTGTCTTCTCATTATCCATTAACTCTTCTGATCTAATAAACAACATTACTAAGGGGTGAGTATCAACATATTTAGCAATAGAATCAGAGTGCTGATGTAGCTCTGTGCTAGCAGTAACATGCACCTACAGCCCTTGGTAATGTCCTATATAATTTGCTGTTCTTCTCTCCTAGGTCATTGTGTTAGTTATGGAAACACATTGCATAAATGATACAGAAGTTCCCACACAGATAGCACACAATAAACCTATTACAAGGAAAAGGAATATCGCTAAGCGAGAAATTACTTGTCAAGAGGGGGAGTACAGTTTCAGTGGTCAGTGCTGCATGAAATGTAGACGTGGTGAGTATCATTATAAGACTGCTGAAAAGTCATTGAAGTGAGAACCACAACACACACAGTTGCATTCTCCTGGGATGGCTCAGCTATGGTCTTCTGGATGTACTCCATTCTAGCTGCATCTTTCTCTATTGCAGGACATCAACACATCAAAAGCATTTCTTGATTCAGTGAACCTGTAGCTTTTCATTACAGGTCACACATTAAATGCTTGTTGCAAATAATACTAATAGTCCTACATTACTTATGCAGCTTTAAAAGAAGTTAAGAAACTGCAAATATGGGGTTTTGCCAACAAGATACTCTATATATTCATGAGTTCTCCAGTTTTGCATGCACAGTTTTGTTTGGTGTGTTTTCTTTCTGTCCTAGATTGGAGAAAGAGGGAGGGATAATCATCTCATATGTACACTGCCTTCCTCAAGAGAACATATGCATGAATAATGAATATGGATTCTATCTGTATTTGTAAATTGAAAGGTATTAGGGATTAAAAGGAAGTCTGACGTAGGTCTTAAAGCTGATGGCCTTTGTCCAAAAGTATTATATGTTTTTCTTGTTTCTCTGTCTCTCTGCAGGTCACGTCAAAAGTACTGAGTGTCCAAAAACTCAAGCACATTGTGTACCATGTAAATCTGGAGAGGAGTACATGGATCACATCAATGATTTGGATGAGTGTATGAGATGTCGTTCATGTGACAAAGCACTGGGTATGTCTATAGAAACAGCAACTCTGTTTAGAAGCAGGATTCAATTGAAAGATCTCTGCAATCCCCAAGTAACAGGTAGCACATAGATTAAAATGTTTTACAAGTTCGACATGGAGAAGTTTATGACAAAAGTCTTAAACTTATCCTCTGGTTTCTTTTCTAAGCACAGAGTAGGAAGAGTTGCCCCATTATGTTGCTCCATTATTTCTTCCTATATCTGTCTTTGCTCAGCCAGGAAACATTTGGAGAATAACATCCCATCTCTTTCACCCTTGCCCCTGCAGTACCTTTCTTTGCACAGAGGCAGGTAATCCAACCATCCTGAGGCAGTCTGATGTTGCTAGTTTGATTTACAGCAGTTAATGCTTATGCATTAACCTCAACTTTGGGTTATGATATATTCCCATTAGATTATCTTACAAGCACTGTATTATTCTATGAGCTATAGCAAGGGAGCCTACAGATAGTGATTTTATTTGGTGTGTAGTAGCCCACTTGTTGGAAGCGTGACAAATAGTTTCACTCAGTAACTTCACTGATAATAAAGTAGGAAAAAAAAAAAAAAAAAAGACTGACAGTATTCTACACCTTATTTCCTTCATCAGCCCTGAGATGCAGATTGCTTCTAAGTTCTCAGAGGTCATGCGTTCCCAGAAGCCTCTGTTTGTCTTTAACTGCCCTCCAAGCACACAGAATCATAGAATTACTCAGGTTGGAAAAGACTTTAAAGATCATCAAGTTCAACCGCAACCGAACCATACTACCCTAACAACCCTCCACTAAATCATGTCCCTGGGGAGCCTATTCCAGTGCTTAACAATCAGTTGATGTATAGAAAAAAGAAAAAAAAAATTGACTGTAGTTTTGAAGTTATGGTGGAGATGTGAAATAGGATATAAGAATCAATTCAGTTTTGAGCATGGGCTTTTCTTCTCAAACAGAAGACCCAATAGAGAGTGGTTAGAGTCAGTGAGGGAAAGTTTGCTCTCTCTTCTTCATCCTCTATTTTAAAAGGAGTGTTGTAAGAAGCAGAGAAGGGAGCATTCCCACTGATTTCCTATGTAGTCTTTTATGTAATTAATATTATCTGAAATTTCTGGAGGTGATAGAGTGTTGCTTTTTATACATTCAATATACAGCATGGGATATAGGATCAAATCATGATACTACAAGGCATGCTCTACTGTGTCAGACAAGTGATCATCCTACCCAGTACTCATCAGGCAAGAGATGCTATTTTAGGGAAGAAATATACAAACCTGTCTAATTTCTGTATTCTAATTCCTGAAAAGGCTGCTAGCATCCCCAGTTGTGGGAGAGGATGTTTGAAGGTCCATCTCCACCTAGACAATTTCGTATCTATTTTAATGAACCCTTTGTGCCTTTACCTGCTGAGGGACTCCAAATCGGAAAAATCCAATAACAGTCAACCTTTTTTTTTTTTTTGTAATACATAAAACACATCTCCTGCCAGTTTCACCAGGTGTCTGGTATAGCTGGATTTAGGGAAGGATAGTTCTCACATCAAGCAGGGAGACAGTTCTTAATTCCAATACGGTGGAAGGATGACTAGTCACATTATCTCATGGAAAATAATGTTGAAGCGAAGTTAGTTAGAAAGTGCTAGGCAGGAGGAAAATTACCATCTAAGTTCCATGAAAACCATTCTTAGGATCATTTATGTTTGGTATCTTCATGAATAGTGTCAGCATCAGTTTCACAGCAATCAGTTTCTAGAGATAACATGGTTTCCTGTTATAGCAGGGCACTGAATATGGTAACTCAAAAGTTCCCTTCTATTCATATCCAAGAAAATAGATCTATTTACTGTGGAAGCTATTTACAATATTTTTAATGCAGAAATAATTCTTTTTAGATGGAGATTACCTCTTCATACACATTGAGGCCAGGAGAAAAATAATAAACTTGGTTTGAAACTTATGCAGAGATCAAGTTAGGTAGAAGGAGTAGAATTCCTCCCTACTGAAGGTTCTCAGGAAGAGATAAAACTTCTCTGAAGGACAGACAACCACGAGATGGATTATGTGATATTCTTTGGTCCCTTCTGGCTTTATGCTTTTTTCC
>PPHD01011308.1:0-18918 GCA_002909625.1 Bambusicola thoracicus | reverse complement strand
ATTATAGAATGTAATTTGTATCAACTGAAAAGAAGGATAAAAAACATTGGCTGAAAGTCTACAGCTTTACTTGCCTCTTATCAAAACTCTTAGAGCAAACAGTTGCATATGTTGTTATACTGTTATTACTCTGGAGAGCCGCGTCTGTCATGGCAAGAGAACATTCTGAATATTCTAACATTTGTTTCTTGAAAGCATCTGAAGCAGGAGATACTTTGCTGCATTGCTATGTTATTCTTGACATGCAAAAAAGACCGTTTTGTAGTTTCTGTTGCAATTTTGTATAGTAGCAGAAGAAAAGGAAAGTGAGTCTATACACTTCTTGGGATATTCTGATGTAAGTTTCCTTGTTTCATCCTGCAGTGGAAGGACTATGTTGCCATGAACTACATTTGTGGGTACTTCCGGGAGGCTTTTCAAACAGGCAGCACAATACAGTGAACAACAGAAGCATACTGTGAATGTTAGCATCCTCTCTAATATAAAGCAGAAATTTTCTGGATTTTGGTAGCATTTTTTAGAGCAAGATTCCGTCAAACTGGACCGTGCATGCCAGTGAAATTATCTGATGGGCCATTCAGAATCATATCTCCCTGTTCTTACCAAGGTTGACGGAACAGTGAATTCAGTTTGCATAAAGAGTACATGAAATAAATTATTATTTTTAGGTTGTCCTGACAAGTATCGTTTTATGCGGCTTCTTACAGACATGGTGCACATAAGCGGTAGGAGGAGCTGTTGAGCAAGATATGTTTTTTCTACCTCATTATAAGGTGTGTAATTAGGAAGTTTGTGAAGCTGGCTCAGTGATTGCTTTTCAAGCCTTTCACAAATGAACAAGTGCCAGAGTTCGACCCCCAACAAAACCGAAGTGAAATCTTTTAGTCACAAAGCATATGCCACATACTCGTGAAGTTTTCAGTGATTTCCAGTGCTGAAAAGAAAGTTTTTGGGTCATGAAGTTCTGGTATTCCACTGGGGAGGTTTGCTAGAGAAAGCAGTGCAGAATTCAGTCGTGAGTGTATAATGAAACACTCACGTGAGTCCCTTTGCTCACCCTGGATCAGGGCTGTCTCAGTGCTACACTGAGCCTTCCAATTTTGCACTATGCTCTCTTCACACAGAACTTGTGTGTAGCGTCTGGATCGTTCACATTTAATTGGTGGTCACTTCCATTTCAAGCATTGAGTGAAAGCAAATTCTCTGATTAAGAGGAAGCTGATTAAGCTTGATTCTGACTTCAGCTGATCTTTGAAAAACCAGCAAAAGATACTGTGTAAGTTTACATACAACTTCTGTATTACCAGAAGTCTAAAGAGAGAGGGAGCTGTTGGAAGACTCAGAGGGCGCACACACACACTCAGCTCTGGCAGAAAGGCAAGTTCAAAGGCAGACTGTTCAGTCAAAATTTCATACTGCTTTTGTGGTTTGCTAATTCATTTTCAACACCACACTTATGTGTTTGACTGTCATGTCAGCTGTCACACTCTTGGAGGTTGCTTGATGAATTTTGTCGGTTTTCAGACCCCCGGTCTGCCAGCTGGCTGAAAATCTCTGCCGCTCATTTGCAACTCAGGCGGTACGCTGAATTGATTTTATCCCGGCAAACTTCTGCTCGCAGTCACAGCTTGTAATGTTCACTGCTTAGCAGTTATCAGAAAAACAACTTACAGAAGTGGGTCAGAGAAAGAAAATACGTATTTTCAGTAATTCCTTTATTCTTTTCATTAGCGTTGTCTGGAGACCCTTGACGATTGGTTTAATGATTTGGAAATGTCTTCTTCTGTTCCTCTTCACGCAAATGTGAATTGCACGTGAATGCATCTTGGGGATTATTTCTTACATTTAGAAGATAATCTTCCATGACTGGCTTCAAGAACAGCCACAGCCTCGTTTTGTTTCTTTGTTTCCCCACGTTTGAGTGAAGTAGGGGCTCCTGGGCTGGGAGCAGCTCAGCCCCGTGCTTGTGACCTGGGGGAGTCCAGCGGTCGGTCTCACTGTGATCTCTTGACATCGATCTTCACTTGAATCTCCCTCTTGCTTTTGAATCCCTAAGAGGGATGTTTTTGGCTGCTATTCCTGCTAAACAAAGCACGCACAGCACCGAAAGAGCTGACTGCAGAGGAGACTTGGGAAGGGTCAGAGCAGGCAGAGACGTGTGCGGGGAGAGAGGAGGTGACTTGGAAACTCCGGAGATGCCCCCGGCAGTGCCCGCTTCTCTTTGGCGCAGCGTCGCCGGACTACAGTGCCCAGAATCCCTCGCGCCGCCGGCAGCCAATCCGCGGGGCCCCCCGCGCGGAGCCCGCCGGAACTTGTAGGCAGGCGGCGGGGCCGGGCGAGGAGGAGGCGGTGGCGCCCCGCCCCGGGGGAGGGACGGCGCAAGGCGCGGGGGGCACGGCGGCCAGGTACCCGCGGCGGCCCTGCCAGACACCAGCTCGCTGCGGTTGGCCCTTGTCTTCGCGACGCTGCGAGTTGCAAGAGCGCCGGAACGCGGCGGCCTCCCGCGGGGCCCCGAGGAAGAGCAGCGGCCTAGGGGCTGCCCGCGGCGGGCTCGGGCTCAGAGGGGTGCCGCGGCCGCAGGAGGTGTGCGGCACCGGCAGAGCCTTCCCCACCGAGCCGGGCCGGGCCGCTCCCCGCAGGAGGCACGGGGCGCCGCGGGGCCGGCAGCGGCGGGGCGAGGAGCGGCCCCCCCGGGGCGCCGGCCGGAGCAGGGAGCCGCGGGGAGCGGGACTCGGTGCTGCCCGCCTGCCGGCTGCGCCCCGGCCGAGCATGCACTGATCCGCTGCCTCGCCTCAACCCCGTCCCGTCCGCCGGGAGCGCGTTGCATGGTGTGTGGATACACGGTCTCGATAATAAATGATAGAGGATACAATGACTTTGCTGTCTCTGCTGGGTCGGATCATGCGTTACTTCTTGCTCAGACCGGAGACCCTGTTCTTGCTGTGCATCAGCCTGGCCCTGTGGAGTTATTTCTTCCACACGGATGAGGTGAAAACCATTGTTAAATCCAGCAGGGATGCGGTGAAGATGGTGAAGGGCAAGGTGGCCGAGATCATGCAGAATGACAGGCTCGGGGGGCTGGACGTGCTGGATGCCGAGTTCTCCAAGACCTGGGAGTTCAAGAGCCACAACGTGGCTGTCTATTCCATCCAAGGCCGGAGGGATCACATGGAGGACAGGTTCGAAGTAATCACCGACCTGGTGAACAAGACTCATCCCTCCATCTTCGGGATATTTGATGGGCATGGAGGAGAGGCAAGTGTTCAACTGGAAAAGGGGTGGGGGGGGAGGATGATTACAGGATGAGGAGCGGACGTGTCCTTGCCTGTAAGGTTCAAGCGGTTATCTTGAGACATTGTCTGGGGGATTCCTTTCCTCTTTGGGGGAGTGGGTAGGGGGGAAGAGTCTCTGAGTACGGAGAGAGGAAGGTACTCCATTTGCTTTCTCTTTCATTACCACTTTCACATTCAGTGTAGTGTAAATGTGTTTGTACCCTCTCTGCCCTTTACAGTAGTAAAGGTTTAATTAAAGTAAAAGCTGTTGAAGGTGGCTCCTACGTGCACAGAATAACGATGATGAGCACAAACTCCCTGGAGGCATCTTTTATGAGCGAGGAGTGCGGTGTGCTCTGATTTTGGCCAAGGGCTGTCAGGGGCTGTGCTCATCAGCAGCGCTTCCGAAGGAGCATCCTGCACGCGTTCAGCCTGAAATGGGCTGTGTGTGTCTTCTCTGTGATTCGCCCTCCTCTGAAGACTAACAAGTCATGGAGAATGAGTTCCATGTTTATGAATTACGTATTGGTTTAACAAAATTATAATTGTGTTTCATGCTTTTTCCCTTTCTAGTGGCAATTCAGAAAACCTGTAATTTTGAAACTCGTGGTGTTTAGCCTCTTAACTTTTTAGACAGTGGTTTCCTTTAGGTTGTGCTGTACTGTTCTTTCATAGTGTAATATGTCCTTTATTTCAGATTACAAATGTCAAAACTATTGTTTCCTCTTCATTTAGGATTGTGGTGCTGCCAGTTAGCTTTTTGTATAGCAGAAAGCATATATTTCATAACTGCGTCAAAGAAATGCTGAAGAGGAGGAGGTTCCTTGTATGACATTAGCTCCAGCATCCGTTATGCAAGGAATGAAATTACCTTAAGGGTTTTGTTAGGATGATGGAAGCTGGAGAGGAATGCTGAAGTTTTTCATGCAAGTGCTCCTGCTGAGAAGTAAAGCTGCATGTGCTATACAGTTGGAGTGCTTGGGTTTTAATCCAGCTGCTTCCACAGGTCAAGTATTGAGTCCTTCCTAGAAGCTCTTGGGCAGTGACCAGACACAGGAGCACAAAGGTGGCAGCTGCTGTCCCTCTAAACCTGTGAATGCTTGTTGAAAAATCCAGGCCTTGGGCAAATAATCATAAAGCTACTCTTGTGTTGCCTGCACAGCTGTAAAGTGATAATGTTTTTTTTGCAGTGTCTAGTCTTTTACCCCCTTTAAAATAAAGCCAGCACTTTGGATATTGAATATTGTCAACTTCATAAAAATTGTGATTGTGTTTGAACTCTATTTTCCTTTTTGTGTCTGTTTTCACTTGGGATGCAGTTGTGCCAACTCTTATTGGCAAACTTGTGTCAGATCGCTGTTCCTTGGCCTTCGAGGAGTAGTAGTAGAAGTATGTGTATATATCACAAACTGAAACACATCTTCTCATCAAGGGATAAAACTTCTGATCTGTGAATTTGGTACATCCGGCTCTTTTGTTTTCCGAGGCTTTGGGCAGGAGGCAGCTCGTGTTCTGTCTTTTGCTGTCTTCCCTGTTGTTTAAACCCAGTGTTCCTGTCTCAAAACAAGTCTGAAAGAATATGTGTCGTGTTCTTAAACAGTATTCTGAGATTGTTACCGGTAGAAATACAATGTAAACAGTTAAACTTTGGCATTGCTCCGGAGAGATCTGATTTCTTTCTTTAATTTGTATCGTCTGCATATCTTGATCTGCATTTGATTGCACACTCAGTTCCTCTAATAATCCAAAACTAACACAAAATAGCAAAAGGATAAGAAAGTGCCCTATGCATATATGTGTGCGTATAGACATATAGATATATTTTGTCGTGGAGCATGAAATTACATCCATTACAATGTTAGAACTGTAATACCAGATCTGTGCAAAGCTCAATTACCTCAATTATTTTGATTCCCCAGGGAACTTTTTCTAATTGATTCAGTGGCCAAGTGTGAGGATTTCTCTGAGGCCTGCTGTTACAAAGGGTTTTGTAGCTCTTTCTCCAAGCCTTACTGAAGTTAATATTTAAAAGCGTCACTTATTTACCTTTCTCATAAAGTCCCCAGATGTTCTTAGTGGCCTTTTCTCCCATGAAAAATAAGTATCTGATCACTGGGGGCATCGCTTGTTTCTAGTTCTAGATAAAACTGACTGGGAGAAGAAGACCTGTGTGCTTTGCATACAGCAAAAACAGATTACATAAAGTAGTATTTTATCTAAGCGAATCATAGTTCTCAATAGAAAAGAAGGGAAAGAAATGAAATAACAAAATGAATAGTCTTATTTAATCTGTAGTACATAATATTTAATCTCATGTCTCCCTTTGAACTTGTTTTCTGGATGCCTTATTTTTATCTTTTATTTAAAAAATAAAAAGAATTAATTACTTCACGTAACACTTTTCCTACATAAGTAGCAAAGCCTTTGTGAAGATGATATTTTTGCTCTGGGGTCCCAGTAAATATCTTTGTGTAGTAGATAAAGAAGAAGGAAATGCTAATCTCTAGAGCTGAATGTGAAACAAACTGTTCTATGTGCAGGAAAAAAATGGTTTTCCAAATGGACAATGCCACAAATGCAATGCTAGATGACTTCTTGCCAGCTGTATGCAAGGCAACACGTCCCCGTTAATTACTTCCTGCCACATCAGGTTGAAGTAGAAGGAGAGAGAAGCATGATTCAGGTTATACAAATGACTGTGTAGTGCTAATTTATGAGGATATCCAAGTTTCGCTTAAATATTGCCAACTCTTTGCATAAATTCTACTTTTCTCTTATGTCATGTGCTCTTCCATCTTAGAGTTTTATCCTGAATAGGATGACAGTCATTGACTTAAACTTTGTGGCTGACTTGATAAGAAAGCAATAGACAGCAATTATTATTAATGCACTGTTACAGCTAAGAATCTGGTGCACTGCTGTGATCGTTTGCTAAAGGGAATGACGTTTTAGAGGTGAAACGATGTATGGTGTGTAGTGTGCTCTTCTCTTTATACAAAGTCAGGTTGTCTTTTTCTTGACAGCTGAGTAATCACAATGCAGTGTGGACAGAGGCAAAGAAACTGGCTTAGGAAGAGTGACAAAAAGTTTTGCCCTGTTGTCTCACTGAGTGACTGGTGAAGGGAGTCCCGAATGTGACATAACTTAGAATCAAAACAGAAATGAAGAAGGCTTTTGTCTGTTAACCCCTCTGCTTCTTTATCAGGATGAAACATGCCTTGCACGTTGGCTCTGTTGTTCATTTTCTCTGTCCATGGGGCTGTCTGGACTGAGGGACTGAGAAGTAGCAAACCAGATAAATAATAAAATAACTTTCTATGAATTTCAAAGCTTTGCAGTTAGAAGGAAAGGGCGCTTTACCAGAAGGGTTTAACCATTTCATCTGTGACTTACTAAAGGTTTTTGTTTGCTTGTTTGTTTGTTTTTTAGATATTTAAGGTTTAAGTGCTGAGTTTTAGCTGATATCTCAGTACTAGACAAAGGTGAAGCAGTTCACCATCTGCAGTTTTATGACTGTGGCCGTGCTGCATATCGTGTTATCAACCCTAGGAGGGGACGACTTTTAAAATGAAAGCACTAGATAGGACCTTAAATGCCACCTGTGCTTGTTTGAGGTTGAAAACTGATGTGGATTAGCTGAGTGAGCTCAGTAACTGTCTCATAAAAAGTGTATTGCCTTTTTATTTCTCTTAGCCTCCTGGAGTGTTCTTATCCACCTGGATAATGGCACAATACAACTGGTTTAGAGAGCTGCAGATACAGTGTTGCAGTATGTGAAATACTCCTTATTTATAGCATAGGTAGCTCAAATGTGCAAGTATAGAATTTGCTCTGTACGTGGCTATGTTTTCAACCGTACACTTCTAAGGCTATGTGAGCCATGGGACCTGAGATCAGCAGCATGAACTGTTAGCAGAAATCTCTGGTTACTGATTAACTTTCAAAGACAAGGGGGGGTACGAGGGGGGACGGTAAGAAGATAATGGTGAGTCCTTATTATTTTTGTCTGAGCCCATGGAAATGGGAATGCTGAGGTAAAGCCTGGAGAAGGCGGCCCCATGCCAGCTGTGTGCAAATGAGCCTGCTGTGCATTTGAAGTACAGGTACTTGAAAGCATGATGAATCCACCCTGATTCACTGGGCTGAGCTTGCTGCTGTGCTCTCTTCTTGAGGACTGCCTCAACAAACAAGTTGTAGTGAGGTTTCATTGGGAGTGAACTTCTGGAGTACTGCATGCTTAAGTCGCAGCTCACGTAGTGTTCTTGTTGAACAGGAGCAGGATGACATAGTCTCCAATGAAGGGGAACAGTTCTTGGGTATCATGTTACAGGATTATGATTTTCTGCCAAGAAAGCCGCGGTTAGGTAACTTTTGGGTCTGTATTCCCATGTGGTCTGCGGAAATGTGATTTAAAATTGCTTTAAAAGGTGCAAAAATCTGTAATTGGAAATGAGAGCTCTTAGCACCGTCATTCACAGCTGTATTATTCTTTGGGTGTGGAATTGAATCTTTTTCAATTTTTATAAGAATCGAAAAGTCAATTAATTTTCAATGTATTCTGCCCACTTAGCTTGAATCGTTGCTTCTATGTTTGGGTGCACAGGCAGCTGCTTTAATTAAATCAGTTTTGATTCATAGATGCTTTTAGATTATGAGCAGTCATTTAACTTTCTCTCTGAGCTTGAATAACTCCTAGGAAGTGTTTGTGTGCGTGCTCCTGCTCCACAGTAAGAGCTCTGCAGCTTATCCATTGCCATAGATGGGATGGGTGTTTCACAGCTGCTGAGGAAGAATGCTCAAGCAGCCCTTGCTGGAGTGCTTGATGCTTTTTGACTCAGTGGCAATGCTCCTTGACTCATGTTCTTAGGTGTACAGGCAGTACTTAAAGGCTAATTGAGGTTTGGTAATGAGGAATCCCTTAAATTGCTTAAGGATGTGCTAATCTGTGCTACTGATACTACTTACTGTACTGATAGACAATGGTAAAGGTGTATTAGCTGGCTCTGCTAAACACAGCGTCCAACCAGAATGTTTTACAAACAAATTTAAATGCAGCTTTGGGGCAGTGAGATGTTGAAGTGATCAGTTCTGTGGATCAGGGAGCTGCTTATTTTTGAGTGTTAGAGTAAAAATTTGTGCTCTTTTGTCACATGAGGTTACTAAAAACAGCAGATCACTCGAGCTTTGTCCACTTTTTCATGTTTCAGTAGCTCTTCTGGACCAAAATAATATTTCTCCTTCCTCCTTGTTGTCAGAGAGATCCAAATATTTAGGATGTAAATTGTATCTTAAAGCTGGACTTCTGGCTTCTGGCAGCTTCACTTTTTAAACAATTTCCTGGCACCAGATGCTCAGTTCTGCTGCAATCCAGTTCTCTCTGGTTGGAGCAGCACAGCAGCAGCCCTGGGACTGCAGGCAGGCCCCACACTATGATTCTGTTCCTGTGCTCAGGGCTGGCCTCCTCTAATTTTCCCCTTGATCTTGGGACCCTTCAGAGCTCTTCCACATCACCTGGCCTTTTCCATGTTTCCTTGGCACGTGTCACACCTTCCCTGCAGGAAATGACAGTGTGTCCATTGTCTGCATGTTCTGATAAGGCCTTTCCTTGGCTCCAGGAGCCTCTGATTGTGCTGAGTTTGAATATATATTGCTGGACGAGTCCCATCATGTTTTGTGACCCAAAAAGGTGTCCCAGGGCTATGTGGCGCTAATTCTCCAAGTTCAACATCAACATGCAGAGCTTGCTCTTTGTTTTGAGCACGTCATAGATACTAAAAGATGCAGAAAAAGGAACAGAATGCTTGTTTTCTGTAAGCTCTGTGTTGCTCTCTGATTTGAATCCATGGCCTTCAGATAAGAGTCCTGAAAACTAGTTTAAGGGCAGCAGCTGCTATAATTACACACCGAAATTCTGGGGGCTGCCTTTGCTGGGGTGTTCAACCTGCGCCTCAGGATACCAAAGATGAATGGTAATGTGAGCTGCTGCTGCTCATGCCGTGTGGCACATTCATGCTGTTTAAACTGATCTGTGTGTTCCTAGCAGTGTCTTTGTGCCCCAGTATGAAAACTTCTGTAATGAGCTCTGGAATGTGTTCCCTGTGCTACCGCCTTCTGAAAAAGGGCATAGATGAAAACGGGGCTCTTCTTTCTTAGAAACACCCTTTACAACCACCAGTTCCCAACAGCTGCCAGCTCCCTGGTCATGTTCATGTTATGATCACCGTTCTCGTCACTGGCCGTTACTTAGATACCAGCCCAGCTGGGCAGACCAGTTCCTCTGGCTCATGGCCATCTCTTTGCTGAAGAGAACTTCAATGTAAAAGATCACGAAGGAAATAAGAAGATGAGGCTATCAAGTCTAGAATAAATGGCTGCCTATAAAGTAATCTGAATGGAAAATCTAGCTCTTTCTACTTGTGTAGAAGTGTAGTTCCAGGGAAAATTGCTGACGTGGCTGCATCTGGTACTGAGCTGGGAGGAAGGCTTGGGCTCCAGGTAGAGCAGCTTCAAGTAGAGCTGTTGAGCCCTAAAGCAGCCACTGGGAGAGGATGAAGTGCCACTGCTCCGTTGGTGCCATAACAAACTTCAGAGCGCAGCATGGCAGCAAGGAGTACCAATCGCACTGCTGCTGATACAAATTGATTATGATGCTGAAACATTGCTGGCTCTCATCATCTCCGACCTTGTCTGATTCACAGCTGTGTGAGCAGCTGACATCTCCAGCCAGACAATCAAAGGACGTGTTTTAACTGCTAAACCACAATGCAATTATCCATACCATGTCATGTCGACAAACCTCAAAGTTCCCCTGGAGAAAGGAACATTTATTTGCATTTACTTTCAGTGCCAAAATGTTATGCCTTGCAAATTTTCTCATTGTCCTTAATGTTGTAAAAGCTTTTTCTTCCCCCAAAACCCCCTTTAAGGGTAAACATTTTATTTTACATTCTGCTACAATAGCTGATACTGTCGTACAGTACTGCTTTCGATCAATACACTTTTAATGTAATAAATATCTTTACTTTTCCATTCTCTACCAGATGGAAAACTGCTGAAGGGCTCAAAATGTTTCTTCTGATAAGTGAAGGTTCATGGTCCACAGTGCTGCTCTCTGGTGTGTTCCATGGCTCAGTTGCACTTCTTTAAACTTGCATTTTAAAGGGTAAATGGATGTATTTGGAGATAGTCTACTCAATAGACTCCACCAAAGAACTGCCTAAACTTTCCTTGAAATGTGTGCTCTCCAAAGACACTGAAGCAGAGGTACTGAAAAATCTGATTATGATCATCATGGGAGTAACAGGAAACAGAGGGTGAAATATGTTAGTCTCCTTCGTTTCCATTCTGCTTATTGCCCTGTTACAACTCAGGTTCTCCTGCAATTGAGATTAAACCACATTTTCTTATGGAAGAGCAATAGTGATAGCTCCTGGTACTGGGAGCTGATGCTCAGTACCCCATGTTGCAGCTGCTGACATTCTCACAGAGATGTGTATGTGCTTGGCTGGTCAGGTGCTGGAAACTCTGACCTATACTGAATTTTTGTTGTTTTTTTTAATACTGGCCTGAAAAAAGGGCTGTTGTTCTCTTTTCTGCCCATGCAATTGAAAACATCCAATGTCTGTTTTGGACTAATGAGGCACAGGGACTAGAACAGAATGGGGCAGGGTGATGAGAGGTGGAGCTTTCAATTGGAAGACAAGAATGTGAGTAGAGGAGAAATGGAAGATAGCATGTGGTTTTGCATTGTTGTTTGCCTTAATTACTGTTAGGCTGAACATAGTTAATAACACAGCCCTAGCAAGACAATCAGGCAGCCATAGGAGAACTACTATCAGTTTCAATGTAGCGCTGTTTATATACTGCCTGAGATCCAAAACCTGGTAGATGTGTGTATGAGGGTTTCTTCTGTAGCCTAGGATGAGTATTGTTTTATTTGTCTGTACACATTTGAGGGAAACAGAGAACATGAATGTGCATCTCCTTGTGGCTCTTGAAAGCACAAACAGTTTATAATTCTGGATGCTCTGAAAACGAGACTTTGCCCTTTTTGTTCCTACTGATGTCCATTGCTTTGCTGGCATATATTGAGAGTCCTTATTGCTCAGGACTTAGGGAACGAAACGTGGGACCAGCTGCTTGTGCCATAGTGCCAACTGGCACGGAAATGTCAGAGAAGAGCTCCGAGTAGCCCCTCCTTTTGCTTATGCACCAAACATAAATAGTAATGTGAGGTGTTGCATTAATTTACAGACAGTTTGATATGACAGACTTCATTTTGCAAAGTGAATGTTTTACGCTTTCATATAAAATACATCACAGAAGTTTGAGGGTTTTTTGTTTTGTTGTGTAAAAGAGAACTTGCCTTACAGCTACTATTACAGTCGTGGCTTTGAAAGGCAAAGTAGAGTGATTGAATTCTCTGTGGATGAATGCTGCATAAAAGATTTGTAATCTTTGGCAATTAGAAAATTGTTGCTGAGGTTAATGGTGATATTATTTTTAACTTTGAGGGCAGGAGCAATCTCCTGCCTCCAGGATGAAATTATTTCAATCAGTGCTTTAAATGAGCACTTTCTATGATGGTTCAAATTTACAAGCATTTAAATCATCAACCCGAATTCTTCTTTTGCTGTAGTATTTGTTTTAGCAATTATATCACTTGATATACTGCTTTACATTATCTGTTCTTGTATTGTTTGTGAAAAGGAGAATGGGATGTGCTATCAGTTTCTCCCTTGAGACTTTTTTTGCCTCGTTCTTGTGTGGGTATCAAAACTGTCAATAAAGCAGGAAAAAAAATACATTGAGACCAATGAATGCATCTACATTTGTTAGAAGTTATTGAATGATTTGCTAATATAACTGATTGTACTGAAAGTTTTGATCCCATGGAGTTTGAATTTATTTGAGATATACTTTGGGACTTCTGAGCTTGATTTTGTGTTGAAGGTCTTCTCAAGCATTTCTTCTTGAGGCTGGACTGTGTGGCCTGGTTGTTGGTTCTGAGGTCAGGTGCTGCCTCCTCAGTCTAACTTGATTTATAGCAGGACAGATGAGCGTTGGAAGTGCTCAAGCTAACCTGCCACCTGTTCAAAGAGAAGAACCTTGAGATAGATGATAGTTTCCAAAAACCCCACATGTTTTCCTGGTTGGGAGAGTCTGCCATCCCAAAAGGATTCTTTGCTATACTATTGATGTCTCCTCGGGTAAATCAGCTCAAAGGCTCTGCCGTTTTGGCTCTGGTAGAAGGTGATGCCTTGATACCATAACTTCAGTAACGGTATTTCTCTTTAACTTTAAAGGCAAATATGTACAGATTCTAATCTATTATTGTAATTAGTTATCAAGATGCTAGCTTATATTTTCAAACATATTTCTCGAACAATGTGATTTTTTTGTTTTGTTTTGTTATTTTAAAAATCAGCTTTCATCTACCTAATCTGCTTCCTTGCAGAGCAGCACTGACCTGCCTGGTGGTGATGTACAGCATCTCCAGATGGTGGTTGTGTTTATCTTGGTTCCAGTTTGCTTGTTGTTTGACATAGAAGCATATTCCAAGTAGATTCAGGTACCTCTGGGGATGTGTTGGTTTTCAGTCTGCACACTTTTAAGTTGTGTGTATTGGAGTTTGTATATTCTAAAGCGTTCATGTAAACTCTCAAGACTGACAATTGACATAGCTGTTTCTAATAAAGTAAACAACATTATAATGCCACAGTGCAAGAGCCAAAAGAAAGTGTATCCAGCTACGTATTAGAATTAGCTGTTTCAAATGTAAGTTTTAAAAGCTTTTTTGGCATGTGGGTTATGCATCTCTTATTAAGGAAAGCCTGACAGTGAAGGAAGATGAAAATCATGTTGATGAATAATAGGAAAGGACATAACCTCAAACCTGCTACAGTACAGAGGTTTTTTACTGGAATGTTTTGTTGCTGAGCTTCCCAGCACTCCTGATTGATTGGGAGAACAGAATACAATTGGAGTGACAAACACTGTTCAACTTTAAGCTTTTTTTTAATATACAAATTGGAAACTTAGTAGTTTGTCATGGGGGCTCTGAGTCTACCTGGCTGTGTTTCTGATTAGAAGTATTTCAGAAGTATATCAGGAGAAAACATTATACCTCTGTGAACAGGTGTTTTCAGATCATTTTACAGGCTTAAATTTCTGTTTATATCCCTTGGCTGTTCGGATACAAGTCAGTATTACAGCTGAAAATAGAACTTCATAGTCCCCCCTAGCTTTTTCTCCTAGGTGCAACTGTTCCTTTTTTCTCTATCAGATGTGAACATCATTAACCGTGTAGCTTCTAGGTTTTTTTTTTTAATGTAATACCATCACCTGCCTGTTGCTTTTTGCAGTCTTCAGTTTCTTTTCTTAATGTGGTTATCAAGAAAGTAAAGATGCCTAAGACCTCAGAGAATCAATGCTTATTCCACAGCAGCACTGTGGATCTTAATGGACATCTTTTGTACTAAAATATGGTACTGCTGTGTCCTTGTCACATGNCAGCACTGTGGATCTTAATGGACATCTTTTGTACTAAAATATGGTACTGCTGTGTCCTTGTCACATGAGCTGGGCTGCTGTGGCTGTGCAGAGCCTGAGCTGGCAGTGGTTTCTCTGCCTGTTACTGCTTAGTGCTGTAGCTCTGAAGGCTGGTAGCTGGGGGTTGTTTCATGGAGCGAAAGCAGTAGTATGGAACAATATGAATAAGTATAAAATATTTTCATGTGCCCCTATGCTAACATTAATGATGTCAGGTTGAGTTTACGGAATNGAGCTGGGCTGCTGTGGCTGTGCAGAGCCTGAGCTGGCAGTGGTTTCTCTGCCTGTTACTGCTTAGTGCTGTAGCTCTGAAGGCTGGTAGCTGGGGGTTGTTTCATGGAGCGAAAGCAGTAGTATGGAACAATATGAATAAGTATAAAATATTTTCATGTGCCCCTATGCTAACATTAATGATGTCAGGTTGAGTTTACGGAATTGTTCTGTTTGGAAAGCAAGGAGAAAATATTTTAAAAAGTGACTTTCACAAAATGCCAAAATATTTAATTTTCTCATTTTAAATGAATTCTTTCAGCATTTTGTTTTGAATCAGTTTTTTTTTTGTTTGTTTGTTTGTTTTTTTTTCTTAAGTGATCTAAATTAACAAGGCTGAGTTTTGGAGGCTGCCTGCTAGAGAGCCCTATTAGGCAGGACGGGTAAAGAAGGCAGCTGTTCTCTTGTTAAGTGAACTCCCAGTCCCTGCGCCTGATTTTATGGCTGAAACTCCCCGTGTTTGTGACCTGTAAGTCTGGTGCTTTGTCAGTCACTTCGGGATCTAGAGGGTGTCTGTGTGGCACTGCTGGGAGCTGGGACTGAATAGATTTTATCTCTGCTACCTCACCGGATTAACTCCCAGACCTTCCAGGCCATCCCTGTGGTACTGCATAGGAGGAGAAGCTGAACTTCATCTTGGTGCTCACCTGCATCTCTGGATGAGAGGTGTGGTGGTCTCTTTCTTTGCTAACAACTCTTTCCATGTAACAAGCTAATGGCAAGACTTGAGAACTTGGTATGATTTGTTCCCTCTTGAGCAACATAAAGGAGAGTCACTGCAAGCAATCTATTCTTGCCATTTAACTACGACGGGTGTTGCAAAATGGATTCCTGAGACTGTAGTCTTTCTTCCCTCTAATTTTCAGGTTCTGAAAGGAGAGTTAAATAAATACCCTGGAAGACTAAAATTCTGTGGAAGCTGCTGCTTTTGATCCAGGAGGCCAACTGCTAAGAGGCTGGGGCTGTGAGCAGAGCAGCTGGAAGGAGTATGGGTAGTGCTTTCTGATTTAAGTAAGGAAAGAAAAGTTACTAGGGAACAGTATTTTTTTTTTTTTATGTACTCTTCATACAAATGCCACAGATGATCTATATAAGTGTTTTTGGGGTTTGACTTTCAGAGTTATGTTGATAAAACACTTAAGACTGCCCCAATTTTTTTTCAATTAGAGTTCTGTATCACAAGACAGTTGCCCTTGGCAGTGAGGAGATCTTCAAGGTGAAGAAGTGTGGGTTGGAAACAATAAAAGGAAATTAGACAAATTAAAATTGGGAGTGGAGGACTGTGTTGTTATCATGCCTTCATGTAGCCACATGAGGAGAGGTATCAAATGAACCAAGGAAAGACAAATCGTGTAAACCCCAGCTGACTGGGGATCTTACCATTGCTTAAGCAGCTCTGTGCCACTGGAAAGAACCTGCGAGTGTTCTTTGTATGCAGGAAGAAATTAGTGAGAAATGAGGGAGGAAAAAAGTGACAGAGCTAATGAATGCCTGGAAGGAGCATACATATAAAAAATTAAGTAGATAAAAGTAATTAGTGGTAGCAATAAGCTAAAGCCCAGGTGGTGAGTTGCCAGGGAATCTAGACTTTTCTAATAAACGGTTTCAAGTTGTGTCACTGTTGCTTTGCCTACTTCCATCATTAAGCCATAAAACCCAAGAACTTGTTTAAACATCAGAGTTCAAGAGCCTGTCATGAAGCTGTCTTTTCAGGACAGAAATGAGGCAAAGCACTCCAGGGAAGCTGTTCTTACTAATGTATCCCTGCAGCTGCTAGGTCCTGCTGAGTGCAGGTCCCATTGATGTACTGCAGGAGGCCAAGCACTTCTTTGCATCTAAAGTTGGAGCACTCTGGCACGCACACAGGTGCGCAGGAGCCTGAAGAGAGCTGTGAAGGTCTCCTAGCACTGGCAGTGCTCCATGAGTGCTTTGCTTTTTTTTTTTCCCCTTCATCTCTAGCTGTGCTGCTTTAGGTTGATGAGTTAGAGAAGCATGTGGGCTTCCTTAAGAGTTGCTGGCTTCCTGCTTGTCATCAGGGATACAAGGCCAGTGTTCCTCTAGTTGAACTTTGTGATCCTTTGCCTGTCCCTGTTGTGTGACTTTCAATTGTGATCATTTTCAGTATTTGAGACAATTTGAACCAGCTGCAATTAGTAAATGCATTAATGATCTCTTATTGGCATGACCTTTAAAAGAGAGGAACTAAATACATTGCAACTGAGTTTCAAAGGGACCAAAGTAATGATGGTCTGACCTGCCTACTACAAGCATTGCATATCTTCCAGGAACACGGTGACTTGTGGTCAGTGAACCTGAAAGAGGGGGCTTTCTTATTGCTGTCTTCCTCTTCAGTAGGAGAATTTATAGTGGTGTGGGATGCTATTCGTAGCTTGAAAAGAGCTTGACTTCGTAATAGATTGAAGAACAGAAACTGAAGGTCTTATCCATCCAAAGTGAGATTTGAGCAAAGGTTTAAAAAAAATAGAAGTGAAACAAGTCCTGTTTTTTCCTTCATGTAGAAACTCAAAATCAATTAACTGGTTTCTTGATTCATTCCAGTGAAGATAAGAACTGTGTGCTTGGAAGCAGCTGCAAAGAGAAGTTTTCTGTGCATTTTTTAATACTGGGTATTCCTATGCTCTACTGTGAGGGGTGGTATAAGAATGAGATGTAAAGATGCAGTTGCAAAGGTATGGGTATCTTGTCTAATTGCAGTGCACCGTAATGTACTTCAGGGTTTGCAGAGAGCCAACTCCTGCTTTGCTATCTGAGTTCTTATCAGGAAAAATCTTGTCCAGAAGCCCAAAGCAATAATGGATTTAACACTCATTTAAAACTCATTTCTTAAGAAGAAGAGAAATACTGAAACAGAATAAACATTGTGTTGGGTTATGGCAGTTTGGGGACTGGCATCCCCCTACCACTGCTGTGACTGTGGCGTACAGAAGCTTGTTAGAAGCAGCAAGGGGTGCTGTGACGTGTAGCTGCGGTGCTGGGGCTGAACAAGGATGTGTATGGTTAACCTGGGTGGCTCTCAGATGCTCGGTCCTGCCGAGCACATCAGTGGTACAGCAGCCACATGCTGATAATATGCAGAGAAGCTATTTAAAATTAGCACTTCAGTATATAAATTTATCTTCTAAAGAGGAACTAGACCTACTTAGTTCCTCTTCATTTTACCCAGCACCCATGTTGAAATGTTTTACTGCTTAAATAAAATAGTTGACAGCTATTGCAGGAGTTAATACTTGGTGTTTCTGCATGAAACTAGATCACTGTTCATTAGGATGAAATTGAGATTTCTAGCTAATTAGGGAAGATAAAAGTGCTGTTTCATATCCTACTGTATGAGAGAATTTAGTACTAATTACTCATTCTGTGGTTTTGTTTTTTATATACATTTTCAGGTACGTTTTTTAAATCTTCATATCCTTTCTTGAAACCGAATTGAAGTCTGTGCTTGGCAATCTGGATTTAGGTGCATTTGTAAGACAAATAGGGAAGCTGCGAAGCACCAGCTAGCACCGTATCTGGAATTTATCAGTGTTAGTAATTCCTCTTGTTTCTCTGGACAAGAAATCTGCATGCACACTCATTAATAAATGGTGTGTGGGTAGGAATGTACTGCGTGTTTGGCCATGGTGCATACGTAAACAGTATGAGGTCAGACTTCAAAATGTTGCTGTTCTTTTCAAGTTGAAAGCAGATAATAACCATAGATGTCTTATACATGGAAAGTGTATTTAGTAGAGGTTTTATTAGCGGCTAAGTGTGGTCTTTTTTAAAAAGAAATCTCTTCGTACATTTGTACGTGTTTAAATCAGTGATACTCAGCTGTCATTGCCTATAGGTGTTCAGCTTGTTTGTGTGTGGACTCTGGAAGCTGGGTAGGCTGTGATAGGCTGGGTCAGCGTCTTAGTGCAAACTGAGTTTAACAGAGGAAGAGATTGGAGGGTTTATTGGAGTAACTTCTAGTTCCCACTTTAGAAAGTTTCTTCAAACTACCCTAAAAGTGAAGTCTATAAATTTTTTAAATTGCCCATATAGTAAAGATTGCAGACTTATGTTATCTGAATAATTCATTGCTCCCTGGTTGTAATCCTGGTGTGACTGCTGCCTTTCCAACTGCAGATTAAAGTACTCAAGTTGTCTTTAGTTGCAAAGCCTTCATCTAGATGAAATGGAAGCAGAACTTTGAGACCAAAAACAGTAAAGGCTTGGAGCGCACAAGTGAAGAAAGAGATGAGGAAGAACACAGGGTAGGAACTGCATCATTGTGCAGCTGTATCCAATTTAGTTTTTGCTTTTTGTTAGCGCGTCCAGGACTAGTAGTCTGCCCCTTCATGATTCTCCCAGATGGTGTTTTCAGGCCTTGTTTGGCTGACAGAAGACGACTGGAATGACAACTATTCATTGTGTCAGGGGAACGCCTTGCGTGGACAGCAGCCTCGCTGTGTGGGAACCAGTTCAAAGACTGTTAACTAATGTGTGTTAATACACGAGAACAGAGGCCACGAAACACGTATCAAGTGTGCAATGTAACCCAAAGGTTCATCCTGTCTTAAAAGAAAGGTGGAGATTTCTTTAGCGAAAAGAAGCACTGTGACGTTTCACCATCTGGAAAAGAATGAGAGATATCACTGACAGCGTTCAATTTGAAGGCTATAGCTGCTCATCTATGAAACTTGTCAGAGCTGGATGTCAGGAATGGGGGGGTCAAGAGAAAATGTCTAGAAGGTGAGGAGGAATGTGGTGTTTAGGTCTTTAGTAGACAAGAGGCTCTTGAAGATTTGTTAGTTTAGATTATTGCAAATGAAAAAATAGG